>JAOPHQ010002512.1:0-13175 GCA_030340625.1 Merluccius polli | reverse complement strand
GTCAAGTTCAGCAGATGCTGGCTGTTATCTTATATATATATATATATATATATATATATATATATATATATATATATAAAATGGGTAAATTATTCAATGCTTGTGTGTCGGTGGCCCTTTGAGAGGGCGGGGCCCGTTTCAGTTGAAACATAGCTAAGGCCGCCAATGCCAAGAACCATATGTGTGTAGGAGTTGGTATTAATAAAATAGTTGGTATGAACTATGCATCATTCATAGCCTATACAGTGATGGCTCTGATTATGTTTTTATTGGATTCTATTCGCTTGAAGGGTGAACGCACTAGTGTAACATGTTTTGTGTTATTTTTTATCTTTTATAATTACGTATCAATTGATTGATACGTAATGATAAAAAAGATTTAAAAAGATTATAAAATCGACGTGAATTCCATCCATATCTTACTTCCAATAATACGATATATCTTCAAAAAACAGGATATTCCCTCGAGACAAAAGTTGTCTCTGAGGGAATATGAGGAATGTGAATTTGATCCTTTGAGATATGATCGGCTCGCCTGAAAGTAAGGCGTACCATTGGTTGTTGGCTGCGGGGGGAGGGGAACAAAATGTCATGATGTTATTGGTTGAAATATGCCAGTGAAGGCATGGCAACCATGCCACAAAACACATTCGTAGCTGTCGAGGAAGTATGATCATGTAAATATAACTGTGGAAACAACAATCTGTCTTAATTTGATGTTATCTTTAATTTAATATTATTTTGTCCGATATTATTATTATTACTGTTTAATATATGCTTATTTGCACAGACCACAATCTTAGCAACCCAAATGATCAGTAATATGTGGCCTTTTATGATATGTGGCTCTCTCTTTCTCTTTAAATATGACTCTATGGATCTCAGCCACACCTGCGTATTTTCACACAAGGTTAATAATAGAAATCACTAGACTAGAATTGCTGGAGTTGAGAGAGCGGGAGGGAGAGGGAGAGAGGGAGAGGGAGAGAGGGAGAGGGGGAGAGGGGTGAGAAAGAGAGAGGTTGATAGACAAGAGTGGACCTTGGGCATTATAGTCTTAAAATAGTAGGTGAGATTTGGATTACGCAGACACAGGCACACAAACATGCAGCGCGCGCGCACACACACACACACACACACACACACACACACACACACACATGCAGCGCCCTTTTCCAATGCGCACATGCACAAACTCAGGACTTCCTGGTTTGCACCCTCGTGTCGCTGATTGGCTGTTGAGCGATGACTTCTCTGCCACTCCTCCTTTTTTTTCTCTTCCTGTCTTTGCTGAACCACCTTCTTCACCTCTGCTGGCGCATGCTCATGCTCACGATCCACTGGGAGAGGGAGAGAGGGAGAGAGGGGGAGAGGGGGAGAGAGAGAGAGGGAGAGGGAGAGGGAGAGAGAGAGGGAGAGAGAGAGAATGAAGAGGATGGCGCAGAAGAAGGAGAGGAAGAGTGGTATTTTTAGCAGCCTCACCCCCCTCCCATACCACTCCCCCACCCCAACACAACCCAGCACAATCTGTTCATGTACAGTTGAGGGGGCGGAGAGAGAGAGATGGAGAGAGAGAGATGGAGAGAGAGAAAGTCCAGCTTGGTTCTCCCCCATACTCCTCCTGTATGCCCGTTTCTCCATCATTCAAGTTGGCTCTCCCACCTCCACTCTCCTCCACTCCCTCTTTGTCTCCTTAGGTCTCCCAGGTATGTTGGCGGTTCTTCGGGACGAGTAAGAGAAAGAGAGAGTCCCTTTCCCTCCCTTTCTCTCCCTTTCTCTCAGCTTTCTTTTCTTGCTCTCTCTTCATCTTTCTTCTTGTGTCTTTGTTTTATTCCTCCTGGAAGCAGAACGGCACAGTGCTGCCACACGTCTCCGTCTCAACCACCTCCGTCCTTAATAAATAAATCAGGTTTTCAGCATTTCAACCATCCCCCGATCATCTTATAACTTGGCTGAGGCTGCTGCTGAGCCAGACTTTATAATCACATTTTATTATTTAGCCCGTAGACAAGTCAACACCACCGTGCCCTCGGCTATCCGCTTGTGTATTGCTGTTCACACGTGTGTGTGTGTGTGTGTGTGTGTGTGAGAGATTGTGTTTCCGGAGGACTGCTGTATCCATGGTGATCGTTACTATCTACCTGTCTTTCACCATTATGCTTCCTTGTGTGTGTGTGTGTGTGTGTGTGTGTGTGTTTTTGTGTGTGTGTGTGCCTGAGATTGTGTTTCCGCTGTATCCATGGTGATCGTTACCATCAAACCAGTCTCACGTCAAAACGTGTATAGCGGCTCTAAAACTGAGTCCACGTCACGTGACCGTCAAGCTTCGGTCTGATAAAGCAAAACAAGATAATTTCGGCATTAAAATGCGTTTTGATAACATTTATAGTGAGAAATGTGCATTTTATTTTTATAATCTTCGTTTAGTGAATGTATATGATGTTTAGTTTGTTAGTTATTACGAAATGACCTGCCCGATCGGTACTGCGCATGTGCAACTCCCAAACAAAGATGAAGAATCTTATTCCCAAGTCATTCTAGGCCCCTATTAATGGTGTGTTTTTTAATCTTCTGATGACCTCTGAACTTCCCATTTGAATCACTTACAGTTGGGCTAGAGCCACCAGATTGATCATCTTATATGTCCTTTAGGCCCTCTTTCATATAAAAGACACCCCAGGGCTCGATCTTATTCCCAAGTCATTCTAGGCCCTATTCATGGTTTATTCTTGTAAGGGGCGTGGCTAGGGCCCCTTTTTACATTTGGACCCCAAACTTGAGAATCTGGTCCCCACCCCACATGTGTTTACACACCTAAAAAGCACAAGTTTCTATCTCTATCCCTCCGGAAATGGGGAACTTGAAACCTCCTGCCATTTTAGTCCCATTGACTCTCATGTTGCAGGTCACAACCTTTTTGTGACCTTTCGAGATGGTGAGAGATGCCAAAATGTATACACACGTCCCCCTTGGTCCCAGGAACGACATATCCAAGAGTCAGACTTTTAAACCTCACATAAAAAAAGTTAGTTTGGGCCAGTTTGTTGTCAGAGCTTCTCAGAAGTGTAACCTGCGAGTCCTATTCGCTCAGAATGTGATTGCAAAAGGCCGATTTGGAGATAGGAAAATCTCACTGCCCCGAGACTTGACACCTTTATTATAGGGCCCGACTGGGACCCCCACACCGAATATTGGCCCTCTGTGACCCTGGGGGGGGGGGGGGGGGGGGGCGATCCGTGCCCTGTTATTACGTGGCGTACTTTCGATCCAACGGCAATGGGAGGCGTTAGGACGGCCCCCCGCACGGCCCCCTTTTGGCTAAGAGGCTTGAGATTTTCACCGAGCGATCCCAAGACACCACCTGGTTGACTGGTCAAGTTGACCAGAGTCCAAGTTCATATCTCTATCCTACGAATTTATATGAATTTATAGCAACAACATTTATCTCCAATGCGTTTCAGTGGAGCATTTGATGCTGCTTTGTGAGTCACTTCCGGTTGGGCTACAGCCACCAAATTCTTATTGTTATATATCATTTAGGTCCTCTTTCATATAAAAGAGACCCCAGGTCTCTATCTTATTCCCAAGTCATTCCCCCCATTTTTATCTTCTGATGACCTCTGAACAAACTATTAGAATCACAAAAAACACACCATTAATAGGAGCCTAGAATGACTTGGGAATAAGATGGAGACATGCAGTGTCTTTTATCGGAATCAGGGCATTAAATTCTACTAAAATGATACATTTGGTAGGATCTAGCCCAACAGGAAGTGGTGTAATTGGAGGGTGACCTTGAGGTTAAGTACACTTGGGAGTGAGCTAGAGACCTGGTGTCTCTTTTATATGAAAGAGGGCCTAAAGGACATATTAGATTATCAATCTGGTGGCTCTAGCCCAACTGAAAGTGGTTCAAATGGGTAAAAAACACCAATAATAGGGGCCTAAATTTGGAGGCTCTAGCCCAACAGGAAGTGACCGAATATCCTGCTACACTGCCACCAAGTGGACAAAATCAATGAAGCGCACACAATGGGCAACCCACGAAAATGAATCTATTGAATCGTGCTCCGGGACACGATTACATTTTCATGACAATGAGCACGAAAAAGCGTGATACCGGGTCGGAGCAGTCAACAAAATCGGCGGCCATAATGCTCCGCTTCTGAAATGGGAGGGAGCGTTTGGCTGCGGTGTCATGGCGACTATTCTGTGAGCCATCTCACTTCATTTTCATCTTTGTTGAGTTGCACATGCGCAGAACTGATCGGGCAGGAAGAATTCGTAATAACTAACAAACTAAACATCATATACATTCACTGAACAAAGATTATGGGGAAAAAATGCAACATTTCTCACTATTAATGTTATCAACACACATTTGAATGCCCAAACTATCTTAAAATATTGCATTTTCCACTGAGAATAAAAGGAATATCAGCCATTTGGTTTTGCTTTGTCAGACCGAAGCTTGACGGTCACGTGACGTGGATGCAGGCCAATAGAAAATGTCACAGCCATCACAGTTTTAGAGTCGTTATTGTGAAACTACTACATTTTGCGCTGCGGACCACGTTTTGCACTGTGTGTGTGTGTGTGTGTGTGTGTGTGTGTGTGTGTGTCTGAGATTGTGTTTCTGGAGAACTGCTGTATCCATGGTGATCGTTACTATACCCCTCTTTCACCAGCATGCTTTCTTGTGTGTGTTTATTTGTGTATTTGTGTGTGCCTGTGTGTGCGTTTACATTTGTAATGCACTTCCTCAGCCAATAGAGGACAAAGCATGTAAAAAGCGGTTCCAGTTATCCCAGTAATGGCCTGTTTAATTACTCCACCTCAGCTGTGGCACACACTCCCCAGTCAATCTGCCTGCGATAGAAACCCAGAGGTTCCCAACAGTAACCACATCTATAGCACACCCAGGAGACACAGAGGGTAGCGGAGGAGAGGAGAGGACATAATAGAATACGAATGGAAAGAAGAAGGAGGAGGAGAGGAGAGAGCAGGAGAGACAAGGACATGAAGAGGAAAAGTAAGGCGATGAGAGGAGTGGAGAAAAGAGGAGATTGGAGGACAGGAGAGGAGAGGAGATGGGACGAATAAGCACAGAGTTGAGAGGAAAGGAGAGTATAGATTAAGAAAGGAAAAAGGAAGAAAAAGGGAATGCGGGGAAAGGTAAAGAGAGAAGAGATTAGCTGAGAGGAGGGGAGAGGGGAGGAGAGGAGAGGAGGAAACCAATGAGGAAAGGAAAAGAAAGGAGTGGCGAGAAGAGTAGCCGTAAAGAGATGAGCAGAGAGGAAAGGAGAGAGGAAGAGAGGAGAAAGAGTTGTGAGGTACACTGGAAGCAGGGCAGAGGTAACATGCAAGCAGTGGGGCAGGGGAAATGAGAGCAGGGAGAGAAAGTAGGACAGTGGCAGAGAGAGGCAGCATGTGGGAGTGGAGATGGTCCTCTTGTCTTAAGGTTACTCACATTCATCTTCCTGGGAGATGGAAATAGGAGGGAGGGAGAACGAGATGCATACAGTGTGTGTGAGAAAGAATGAGAAAGAGAGGATGAGTGTGTGAGAGAGCGAGAGAGAGAGAGCGAGAGAGATAGAGAGAAAAATAGCCCAGGGCTGACCAACACGTTGAGAAACACACTGTGAATGGACATTCAACTGTTGAACTGAACCTCATTAAGAAACAAACATTGTCATGAAGCAGCGATGTCCGCCTACGCTGCAGCAAGGGAACAGCATGTAGATATGTTAGTATTGCATCGCTCTGCCTGAGTCGCGGTGTCAGAGGCGAATGTAGATTGGCAACACCGTGTATATCATTAGGGTGAGGTACGAACTTCTACATTTACTACCTGCACTCATCGATGATGTTTTGGGTGAAAGACGCCGAATGAATGATTAATGCTACGGCTGTAGCAATGAATCCATTAATCCCAGTGGGCTAATGACATATACGGGTGTGGTTTACACCTGGCAGATGGATTAATTATGTAGGAGATCTACCGAGGCGATTTGGCGTCGACAACAGTCTGCCTACCAAGTGCCAGGGGGGGTTTTAAAAGTTTTCAATTTCAATGTGTCTGGTTTTTTTTGTGCTACCGACAGCCTCTGGGACCAATGACAATGAGGAACGGGTGTTCCGCGAGCGAATCGGGCCGCGGCGGCGGCAGGGGGCGGTTCGGCGGCGCGTCCATCAAGTCAACGGCCACAAGTTCATGGCCACCTACCTGAGACAGCCCACCTACTGCTCCCACTGTCGGGACTTCATCTGGTAACACACAGACGTGCACGCGCGCGCTTACACAGACAGAGACACAGTGTCACACACACAGTGTCTCACACACACACACACACACACACACACACACATACATACAAATACATGCGCAGGCGTTTATGACCCCTTTGGCCTTACATAACACAAACAGTGTCACACACAGGCACACACACAGTGTCACACACACACACACACATGCGCTTATTCATACAAATACATGCACACACACACACACACACACACAACCCTACACACACACACAACCCTACACACGCACACACACGCACACACGCACGCACGCATGCACACACACACACACAACCTGTAGTTTTTGTGACATGGTGCTAACCTCTCTCTCTCTCTCTTTCTCTCCCTGTGTCTCTCCCTCTCTGGCAGGGGGGTGCTTGGCAAGCAGGGGTACCAATGTCAGGGTGAGTATCGCTTTTCCTGTAGATTACTGCAGCTCAGGTGACACGGCATGTCCATATATTATTAAAGCAACAAGGGGAGGGAGGGTGAGGGTGGGAGGGAGGGAGGCAGTGGTTGTAAGAGTAACATGGCCAACTGTGATTTAGCAGTAGATCAGCTGTTGGTTCTACCCGCTGTTACCATATAGCCTTTCACCTAAGCATTTAACACCAGTGTTTACGACATGTGAAATTCTGGTATCGACCGTGACATTTTGTTGTGATAATGACCTATACAAGACACTGTGAACATAACTTGTTTTCTGAAGCATCGAAAGCCAGTGTAGTCATCCATAAATACAAAATCGTTTTGTTGGATGTGGAATTGAATTGTTGCATTGCATTTCAGCATGCCTTGTCATCAACCGACGCCAATACACAATTAGCACAGACCGGATTTTCTAAATAACCCAAATAAATAAAACAAAGACAGGCCAAGAACAAATGATTAAGCTCAGATAATAACTACAAAAAACCTTATTTGGCAATACACATGGTTTTTCAAGCATCGGCCAGTTTCCTTTTTTCAATTGCCCATTTAATGAGAACCTGAGAAGTCATGGGTCCCTAATGTCCTCCCACTTGGTTTCTGATTAACTGTTGGATCTGTTCACTGGATGCATTGAGCCGAGGGTAGCTGTGGGGCTGATACGTGGTCTGGTGCTTGCAGTGTGCACGTGTGTGGTCCACAAGCGCTGCCACGAGCTGATCATCACCAAGTGTGCTGGGATGAAGAAGCAAGAGGATACGCCGGAGGAAGTACGAGCACACGTGCGCACACACACACACACACACACACACACACTCTTTATACTGGCTATACGAGCAGCAGACAACCACCTGCATAGGTCCGTCTGGGTATTGGTCAGCCTTTTCCATCCGTGCCCACTCATGCGCAGATGGAAAGCACTGCCTTAAACTGACCGTGGTTGGGTTATACATATGCATGCACAACCACATGCTCAAAGCTTTCCATGCATCATTTCTCCTGTAGTGTTCCCTCAACAATACCAGATGTGTGTGTGTGTGTGTGTGTGTGTGTGTGTGTGTGTGTGTGTGTGCCTGTGTGTGTGTGTGTGTGTGTACATGTGCATCTCTGGCACCCCCTGCAGGTGGGATCTCAGCGTTTCAGCGTCAACATGCCCCACAAATTCAGCATCCACAACTACAAGGTGCCCACCTTCTGCGACCACTGCGGCTCCCTGCTGTGGGGGCTCATGCGCCAGGGCCTGCAGTGCAAGGGTGAGGTGATTTCCCCCCCCCCCCCCCCCCCCCATCTCTCATCCCCCATCACCCTCCCCCACTCCCTTGCTTGAACCCAATTCAGTTCAAGTTCAAGTCTTATTGGTCACATACACAAGTCATAACACGTCCAACTGGCAGTGAAATGCTTTCTTCCGCATGCTCCTCCTTCAATTGTGCGTATAGTAAAGATCAGAGAATCAGCATAAGCATCAGGTTTCCAACCCCCATGTCCCCTATCTGAAGGCATCACTTAGTCTTGCAGAGGCAGCCTGTCCATACAGAAAGGCAAGTCTAGGCATCATTAAGCAAGATACCTAACCCCTACCTTAAAAACAATATATAAAAAATGACAAATTAGTGGCTAAATTACTTAATAATAATCGTAAGTAAAATGATTAAAGCCTTTTTTGTTCCTTTATCGGTTAGTTTTTTGTGAGCCTTACCGAAGTCAAATCCCCACGGTAGTAGGCGCAGCGTTGACACACACACACACACACACACACACACAATGTTTTCAACATGTGGACTGACGCGGCCCGCTTGTGTCTGTTAGTGTGCAAGATGAACGTACACAGGCGGTGCGAGAGCAACGTGGCCCCCAACTGTGGCGTGGACGCCCGGGGGATCGCCAAGGTGCTGTCGGACCTGGGCGTCACTCCTGACAAGATCTCCAACACGGCGCAGCGTAGGAGAAAGGTGAGAGACCGCCGCCGCTGTGTCTACAGGTCTAATCTTGCATAGCCAGACCTATCTCCACACTTGTGCCAGCACTGGAGAAAGGTCTGGCTGAACCCACTATCCTCCATCTTGTCTGTATTTCTCTAAACCAATCACAGTCGTCTTGGGCGGTGCTAAGCCCAGGATGCAGTGACGGTGCCCTTGCAACATAGTGTCGGGGGGGGGGGGACTTGTTTTGGTGGAGCATTTGGGGAGGCGAGCCCTGGCATTAAAATGGCTAAATCCCTGAAAAAGAAAATGCCACATAAAATATAATTACAAGAACCAAATCATCGTCAAAACGTGCAATTTTCAGCGTGTAGGTTGCTAGCTCGTAGGGGAAGGGGAGGAGAATACCGACTGAAATAGTTGCCCAATGGCAGGCTTATACCAACAACCTACATCCGGTGAGTCAGACTACTACATGTCAAACACCTCAGATGGTTTAGGTGTTTGGCTCCCAGCGCAAGTCTGGCTAAGATGACTAATGCCAGACTAAGACTATGCGACTGTTTTTTTCTTTTATCATAACATTTTGCCGTGACTTGAGCTGGATGCTGTACGTTTGACTGTGACAAATTCCAAATTCTTTCTCTTTTTCTCTCTCTCTCTCTGTCTGTCTGTCTCTCTCTGTCTCTGTCTCTGTCTCTCTCTCTCTCTCTCTCTCTCTCTCTCTCTCTCATTCTCATTCTCTCTCTCTCTCTCTCTCTCTCTCTCTCTCTCTCTCTCTCTCTCTCTCTCTCTCTCTCTCTCTCATTCTCTCATTCTCTCAGTTGGCTCCAGGACAGGAGCCCCCTCAGTCCCCCCCGGAGCTATCTCAAACCGAGGAGGACAGCTACAGCCAGCCAGCCGTCCCTACCTCCCCCTCGCAGCAGGGTAATACACACACTTGCCCTTGCCCTTACACACACACGCACACACACATGCACACGCACACTTGCAAACAAACACAGTGCAAATGCATGTTCTCTCATTAATGTTTGAAGTCAAGTAATGATTTTGGGTAGCACTTGGCAGGTATATTCAGAGGCTGCTAATTGCCATCTGGACCAACAGAGACTGGCTGTTGCATCTCTCACGCCACTGAATGACTTGTTATTTTGGGACATTATTTTTATGGATTCATTCCATGATTTTCCTGGCTGTCCAGACCTGACGGAGTTGGAGCGTCTCAACAAGGCGCTGTCGCTGGACCAGACACCAAGCAGCGGTGGCGACACCAGCTCCCAGTCCTCTTCCTCCTTCTCCTCCTCCTCTTCCTCGTCCGCAGGCGGCCGGGAGAACGGACAGGGCCAGAGGAGGACCCTCAAGGACTTCAGCCTCATCAAAGTCCTGGGCAAGGGCAGCTTCGGCAAGGTATGCTGGGAGGGAGAGAGAGAGTGTGAGTGAGTGAGAGAGTGAGAGAGGCCATGGTTATACAGAGTATTACAGCAACACCAGGCACACCAGGGGCCTCATGTACAAAGCTTGCTTACGCACAAAAAAGCTGCGTAAGCCACTTCTCACGCAAACGTTCGGATGTACAAAGACTGACTTGACGTGAAAAAGTGCGGTTCTCCACGCAAACTAAATGCCTTGCTTACGCACATTTCTGCTGCATTTTGTCAGTTGGCGGCACATAGAGGCAATGCAGCGCAACAACATTAGGCTACGCGATCATGAAGTAATATTGCAGTATGGGGCTAGTAAAAAGTGGATTTGTACGTCGGGCTGCACTTCAATCATGCGTTATTGTTGTCGAGAGGCATAATGTGACACCGTTGTAGATATTAGGCTAAACTTAAACAGACACATAAAATTAAATTGTCAATATTGGAATTAAAAGTAAATTAAAAGGAAGCCCAAGCTATATTATTTTCAGTGACGACTTGTTTATTAAACGTTACATATTTTCAGGGCCACGCATGACATCTGGCCTAATGGATCTCTCTCCACGCATTTGTCGTGAAATTCTTGACTGCAATATCATTATTTGATGTTGCGTGGAGTAAACACAAGCCATTGTTACTTAAAATCAATCCATCAATGAACCAGTCGGACAATTTCTAATTATGTACATATTATTGACACCTTGGGTGTATGGGGACAACCTATCGTCAGCATGCATCCAAATTAATGAGAATATAAAAGCACGCGCAAAATTGCAATAATCGAGAGGTTGACAATGGCAGTCTTGGCCTTGTTAGAAGATATTGCGAATGGTCGCATTCGAAATGAACGGGTGTCACGATGATGACTGGCTTATCAGCCGATTCAGATTTCCAAAAGCTATATCCTCTTGGAAATCTACTGAGTTGGGCCCGGGTTTGGAGAGGCAGACGGCGAGGAGTCACGCATTGCCAGTTCCAATACAAGTCCTGACTACGCTTGGTTTTCTAGCAACAGGATCATTCCAGAGGGAATTGGCTGACCGGTCAGGAATGAGTCAGGGCTCTGAGCCGCTCCATTGCGGCTGTTTTAAACGGGATCATCCGCATCTCAGCCAGGTATATACGGTTATGATGCAGTAAACCAAGCACACATCAAAGCGCAATTTGCAGAGATAGCCGATTTTCCCAATGTAATCGGAGCGATCGACTGCACACACATTGCAATAAAGGCGCCATCTGAAGAGGAATATGCGTACGTGAATAGGAAACACTTTCATTCCTTAAACGTGCAAATAATCTGTGATGCCCAAATGCGCCTTACGAATATCGTGGCAAGGTGGCCTGGGTCAACCCATGATTCATTCGTCCTGACTAACAGCTCGGTTGGGAATAGGTTTCGAACTCGGCAGCAGTTAATAGCAAGAATATAAAAAAGGTAAACGGAGACAACATTCATTTTAACTAGTTATTTTAATGTTTCATTAATGTCTTTTAAGGCCCCAGTTATTTGTTGCAGCAGGTTGGAATTAATATCATTAATGCCCTTGATTCTCTTCCTTTCTCCATTATCTCCTTTCTCCTAACAAGCGCACTACTGCAGGCCTATTTATACTAATTAGCATATTAAATGAGGGCGGAGACAGGGCGGAGAGTCGGGCTCGTGCACGTGCGCTCAATTTCACGTCAATTGGGATGTACAAAGAGAATCTGCGCGAAATTGTGCTTACGCAAGGATTGATACATCCGGATTTATTTGTGCGCAGCAGCTTTCCAGATTTGGGCGTCCGCAAAGTTTTAGTAAGAAATCCACGCAAGTCTTAGTACATGAGGCCCCAGGTCTTAGTTCTTTAATTCAGTTACTGCAGACAAAATAAATTATTGACTTGTTTAGGTGGGAATCAATGGGATAATTTTAAACCGAACTTAAGTTATTGTTAGTATTCGTATTTCATGTAGTAATGGACTCACAGACTCACTGACAACTTCTAACTTGTAATGTTTTAGGGATTGTTCATCAAGGCGGTTGAAAAAGAAACACTTGAAATTATAGACTTTATAGCCAGAACTACCGCACCCGAAACTATCTTCTGCCTTCCCAACACATCCTCCCACCCTTAATTTGCTTTCTTGGTTGTTCTCATCATCCGTCCATCCGTCCATCCACCATCCATTCATCCATCCATCATCCACCATCTAGCCATCCATCCATCCATCCATCATTCATTCATCATCTATCACCCATGCACTATCCATCCATCAACTCTCCTTTCCATGCATACACTAGTGCAGGGCCCCTTCAAAACGTGCCCGTTCGTGAACAGGCCGATTGCTTGGCCTCCGGTATTGCTGCTTGCAACTGTCTTGAAACCCGCTCATCCAAACAACGTCACACTCGACACTGCGCTTCCTTGAGTCCTCAGCCATACACCCGCCAAGTGTAAAGTCGTTTGGATAAACAGTTGACGAGAAAATGGAAGAACAGACATACAGAGACTCCTCCATTCATAGCTAGATGATATCATTCCATATACAGTCTTTAATCTATCTGTGCCCACCATTTGTGACTCCGCCCTCCAGGTGATGCTGGCGGAGCTGAAGGGGACGGAGGAGGTGTTTGCGGTGAAGGTGCTGAAGAAGGACGTGATCCTGCAGGATGACGACGTCGACTGTACCCTGACGGAGAAACGCATCCTGGCCCTGGCCCGCCGGCACCCCTACCTCACCCAGCTCTACTGCTGCTTCCAGACACGGGTGAGGACCCTGTGTGTGTGTGTGTGTGTGTGTGTGTGTGTTTGGGGTGGGAACACTGTAGATGTGAAAGTGAATTTGTATGTTGATTTTCTTCATAGTAATATAGATGTTAATCTTGACCTTTCTAAATATCTAAATAACTAAATAACTATTGGCTGCAGGTAAGGAGTCACTGGTCTGAAACTGAACAATGTTCGCTATTTTATTGTTGTGCTTCACTCAACTCAGACTCAAGTATTTTCTGATACAAAAGGCCAAATAAAGGATTAAAGGACCCCTATTTTACCACCAGGTGTGATATTTTACTGCCAGGTTTAATGGCTATTCAAGCAATGGCTTGATTAGCCAT
>JAOPHQ010002511.1:0-16559 GCA_030340625.1 Merluccius polli | reverse complement strand
CCGCCGATCTTTCACTCGGACTGCTGTTACGATGCGGTCGGGGGTCGGACCGGAGATCTGCTGCGTATCGGACCCCCCGGGGGGGGGGGGGAACCGCCGTATTGAAAGTGGCACCCAGATCGGATTTGAAAAGTTCGGACTTCAGATGCGATCGGTTGGCCGTCTGAGCCGCGTCACACGCATAGCCCAAAGAAAATTGGATTTGGGGCCGTCGTGATATCGACAAGAGAGGAGGAGGAGGAGGAGGAGGAGGAGGAGGAGGTCGAAAAGCATGGAGATGAGATTGGGGAGCGAAGGGTTCATGGGGATGGGTTGGACGGCTGACAGGAGCGGGTCAGAACCGTTGCCGACAGACAGCACCCATATGTTCAGGAGGAGTCTGCGGTTGCTCGGCGTGAACACAGATGATGACATTAAAATGAGCAAATTAACAATCTGCTTACGTTGATGGAGCGAACAAGGAGGGGGAAGAGCCGGCGGAATCAGTCTTATGTAATGATGAATGCCTCGCGAATTAGCAAATGAGTAACCGGGTCTGCAGTCAGCACAGCCATTAGATCCACATGAGATATGTGGGGAGTCAAAGACTCTATAGGGTGTCTCTTATAGGGCTGGTGCTGTTAGCCGGGTATAATGTATACCGGCATTAAAAAGTTTGTGTGTGTGTGTGTGTGTGTGTGTGTGTGTGTGTGTGTGTGTGTGTGTGTGTGTGTGTGTGTGTGTGTGTGTGTGTGTGTGTGTGTGTGTGTGTGTGTGTGTGTGTGTGTGTGTGTGTGTGTGTGTGTGTTGTAAAGAAGTATGTAGCCGGTTGAGTTCACCAATACTTTTACTTTGCATATTCGTGGCTTGCTCCTGGATGGTGTGTGTGTGTGTGTGTGTGTGTGTGTGTGTGTGTGTGTGTGTGTGTGTGTGTGTGTGTGTGTGTGTGTGTGTGTGTGTGTGTGTGTGTGTGTGTGTGTGTGTGTGTGTGTGTGTGTGTGAGGTGAACAGAAGGCATGGAGGTTGGCAGCAACTGGAGTTTCCAAGATTTCTGAAATAACGGCAAACACATTTTACGTTTGGCTAAATTAATCCTCTGACTCCATTAGATCAGATGTCAACAGAAAATAATTGGTGGGGCAAAAGTAGTCTGCATCACACCGGATTACCGCTTTAATTATAACAGCCACGCCATTAGGCTCCTCCATTACAAACACACACCACTAATAAGAGAGCAAAGTTATATTTGGAAGCGGCGGACAGATCAATAGACAGACACACAGACACACAGACAGAGGCAGATCTAGGCAGGCAGACAGACAGACAGAGACAGATCTAGGCAGGCAGACAGACAGAGACAGATCTAGGCAGACAGACAGAGGCAGATCTAGGCAGGCAGACAGACAGACAGAGACAGATCTAGGCAGGCAGACAGACAGAGACAGATCTAGGCAGACAGACAGAGGCAGATCTAGGCAGGCAGACAGACAGACAGAGACAGATCTAGGCAGACAGACATAGACAGATCTAGGCAGGCAGACAGACAGACAGACAGAGACAGATCTACACAGGCAGACAGACAGACAGACAGACAGACAGAGACAGATCTAGGCAGACAGACAGACAGAGGCAGATCTAGGCAGACAGACAGACAGAGACAGATCTAGGCAGACGGACAGACAGAGGCAGATCTAGGCAGACAGACAGACAGAGACAAATCTAGGCAGACAGACAGAGACAGATCTCAGCAGACAGAAAGACAGATCTCAGCAGACAGAAAGACAGACAGACCGACAGACAGAGGCAGATCTAGGCAGACAGACAGAGACAGATCTAGGCAGACAGATAGACAGATCTAGGCAGACAGACAGACAGGCAGACCGACAGACAGAGGCAGATCTAGGCAGACAGACAGAGACAGATCTAGGCAGACAGACAGAGACAGATCTCAGCAGACAGACAGAGACAGATCTCAGCAGACAGACAGAGACAGATCTCAGCAGACAGACAGAGACAGATCTGGGCAGACAGACAGAGACAGATCTGGGCAGACAGACAGACAGACAGACAGACAGACAGACAGACAGACAGAGGCAGATCCAGGCAGACAGACAGGTATTAAAGTAGTGTTGCACTGTGTAACACAACTAGCGCCACGCTGTGCAACTCCATGTGAACAAAGGGCCTCTAAGGCAGAATTACCGGACGGCCGGTCTTAAAAAGGTTTCCCCTTATCGTCACCTGATCAGTCTGGGGTGAGGGGGGGTGAGGATGGGGGGGGAGTGTGGGGGTGGGGGGGGGCAAGGCAGCTTATTGGAGACAAAGCGAAGAGCCGAGCAGGCAGCATCCTTATCAAAGCCAGCGGGTGGGGCGGTGGGGGGGGGGTGTGGAGGGGCTGCCGCCGAGGCTTCTGGGTAAAAATAGAAAATAGACGGCGCGGCAGATAGGCATCGATTTCTCTCCGGGCGTTGACGGCCCCCCGATTGACAGCCGCCGCCGCCGAGCCGCTAAGCCATCGAGGGAATCCGCCAGACTGCGTACGGTGAGATGAGATCAGGAGATAACTTCTGACAACTCCCACCTCCCCCCACCCCCACCCCCCCTCCCCTCCACCACCTCTCTACCCCTCCCTCCCTCCCTCCCTCCCTCCCACCCTCCCATCACCCCCCCCCCCCCACCACCCCATCCGCTCCTCTTCTAACCGCCAGCCCGCTCTAATCACCCCTGTTCACCCCCCGCCGCCATCACCTCCATCTCCACCACCTCATCGAAAAAGTAATTACCACACACACACACACACACACACAGACGCGCGCGCACAGACGTCACCCCTAACACGCGTAGCACCACCCGCCCTTCCCCACATGACACGCACACACACAAGCACAAGGCCACACACACACACACACTGCACTGGCACCTGCCTGAGCAGACACACCCGCACAGATGCATGTGCACACACACATGCACAAATACACACACACACACAAGCACAAGGCCACACACACACACACTTCACTGGCACATGCCTGAGCACACACACATCCACTCAGCTACACACAGACACACACAGAGCCCTTCCCTGAACTAGTAATGGGATTTTGGCTGGCTGAGCTTCCACCTGGCGCGTTTCTCCTGCCAAGCCAGTTTCTGTGCTTACATACCAAATACATCTGCCTCCTGCACACTATCACCGATATTTAATACCCAACACCCCCCCCCTCTCACTCTCAGGCTGAGCAGAAGCTGCTCAGCGTCCATCACATGGCGACGAGCCGGGCCGGGGGGGGGGGGGGACTGAGGACTTCACAATCTGTCAATACTTTTAACACAAAATCTTCAAGCATCACTTCGTAAGCTGTTGGTTTCATGGCTTCTCTCCTCTTCTCTCCTCTCCTCTCCTCTTTTCTCCACTTCTCTCCTCTCCTCTTCTCTTCGTGTCACATCATCTTCTTTGTTTATTTCTACTGCTCCAATGTACCTCTGTGATGCGGATGTTGAGCGCGGCGTGCTGCTGCAGTTTTGCCCGACAAGTGATGATGATGATGATGATGATGATGATGAACATAAGATGAGAAGGCCTACTGTGTTATTAATGATCATACGTGTGCAGTGACACAAACAAAAAACCACATTCAGCTACAGAGACGGCTATAGAGACAGCTATCAGAAATGCGTACAGTGTACAATTCAATGCTGTAATCAGGAGAGATGACGACATGATGGCATTAAAATGGTCTCTTATAAGGGTTGCATTTTAACGTTCATGGGATTCAAAGGTAAAAATGTACTTTATTATGCAGTGGAAGATATCACTGACAAACCTGGCCTGTTTGCACACGCCTTTTCCAAACTGATGCATTTATAACATATATAATATATCAACAACTCATGAAATTTTAATTCAAATTTCTAAAATTGCATCAGCTGATTTCTATAGTTGCACATGATTGATGTGTACCAATATGATGCCATATGTTTTGGGAGCTCATATAACTCATATGTTGTACTGGTTCAATAGCTGAGAGTATGGCGCCATCTAGTGGCCCACCAGGAGGTCTTCACCCCACAGGACCACCTGAACCGCAGTCCACATCTGGACGACATACACCCGCTGCACTCCTTATACTTTTATCCCAAGCTCACCCTGACCCCAACCCTGTTATATAGAGTCGGTAAAACAACAGGAAAATTAAGAAGACTAAAATAACATCTTTGTCACTACTTTTAATTTGAAGAGGAAAAAGCGTTACCCGGAAGTGGGCGCATTCACACCACGCGAGGCGGCGCGGCGGCGTCACTCCGTGGCCCATTTGTGTGACGTCATGTTGTGATATAATGTCTGCATAATATCAAACTAACTGACTTGTAGTTAATTACATTGTAAAGACAATGGTCTAACTAATGTCCAAAATACAAATACAAAGTTATATGTTTAGGTAATCATGTCCTTTTAAATAAAACATGTGCAACCTTTTATATTTTATTAACGTGAATGTAGGGTCATTATTATTATTATTATTCCCATGTTTATTTCCCACAGGGTTCATGCATTTATTTCAGTGGGGAAACCAAGTGTCCTCTTTGAGCCCATAGCTGTGTCAAAATAAAAAGTCGTTTTAGGAGAAGAGCCTAAAGCCAAAAAACAAACAAACCAACAACCAGCAGAGTGGACCACCATGGCCGAGACCAGGGACCACCATGGCCGAGACCAGGGACCACCATGGCCGAGACCAGGGACCACCATGGCCTGAGACCAGGGACCACCATGGCCCAGACCAGGGAGCTGGAAATAGCCTTCAGTGTGGGCACAGGTTGGCTCATATCATTAGGTAAGAATCCCCAAAGGGCTCATAGTAAAAAACACTCCCTGCTAGGATTTACAATTCATCCTCATACTATGGATATGTGTTTACAGGTACAGATGTTTGTTTAAAGGTACAGTGTTCGATGCCCAGTGTCTAGACACTGGGCATACACATAGTCTCTGGATCTGTAAACCCCTACCTGCTCATTAATGACCTCTATCTGAAATCACTGTTAGTCGCTTCGGATTACATAACTGAACTAAATTGGTAAATAATTACATTTCCCATTGCTGCCATTCAATTTTCGTGGCAATTTCTTTATGAGATATTGCGTCTAGGACAGATGAGACGTCTAAACGTTAAAGTAACACACAATAGTTGTAGAAGTATAAAAGTATTTAATGTATGCAAGAGACCCTTCGGTCCAGATCATAATGTCACAGAGTATTTTATACAAGTTTGACCCCAGGAACCCCAAATTAGACTAACATATCATTGTGCCATTGGTATCATTATATCCTTTACTCTGTGGACTTGAGTGTGTCACCTTTTCCTTCTTTAACAGACAGAAACCAATATAATACCACATGACACTACGATTGTATAAGTTAGGAACCGGTTGACACAACCTATTCAAAAGGAAATGCCCATGTGAGGGATCAGACTGATCTGGGGAGAGATTTTTCCACCACACAATGCGTCCCAAATATAACGCATGACAGAGCGGATGACGCATGCATGTGTTCCTCCGGGCTGCTTGGCGGCGTGCAGATGGAGAGGTGGAGGTTTTCAAAGACGGCATTCGATGGAAGCGGTCCAAACGTCGAGGGACAACCCGAGAAGAAGAGAAGCATCTTCTTTTCCACGTCGAGGGGTCGATTAGTTATCGTCTTCTTAAGAGCCGTCTCTGCAAACGTTCTCGTCTCCATCGTCTCTGGTGAGCTCTGGTCTGGGATGGACTGCTCTGTGTTCCCCCCCCTCACACAGTAGTGAGGCCTTGTGTTGGTGTGAGGTGTTGTGTTTCTCTAAAGTGAGTGTCGTGCTCAACGGTTAGTTGTGGTAAACAGCCAAACACACGTCCGGTCTCATTTGGAAGAATACAAAGCCTGCAGGGGAATGACTCATTTTAACATTTTGTTGTTCACAGAAAAGGTCAAAGTAAATGTCGGATCTGTAGTTTTCATCTCTTGTTTTCGGGTCCCGTTGAACTCGGTAGAAGTCAGTCTGTGCTCCGTCCTTCTGTTGCTTTCTAATGATAAAAAACAAACCCTTCATTGTTTCAGGTGGCCTCCGATCTCAACCTCGATTCGCTGGACCCCGACCCCGAACGCCATTTTGTCTCGGACCCTGAAGATTTTGTAACACTCGACAAAAAAGCCTTGCCAAAGTTGAAGAGTAAGATCCTGCTTTTTGTTCTCATTGACTTTGACTGTGACTGTCTGACAGTCACCACACTGCCACACATTCCCACGATGCGCATAATACGCACTTTCTGTACGTATATTTCATAATCTTCTGACTTAATGGATGTTATCATTTAATCTGGGATCTCTTTCTCTAACCTCCAAGCATCTTCCTGCTTTAGTCTCCTTGTGGTTTCCTTTCCTAACATATTGGTGACTGGTTACTTACTGGTTACCAACATAGGATATAATAAATATGTTGGTAGTTACACACAACCGTTGTGAAGCGGTAGATTACGCGTTACGGGCGGCGCCGTTGCTTGAGAAACGATCCATATTTTGGCCGATTTAAGGGCGAGAATTGAATTCAATGGCCGCCTCGCTGCAGTCTATGGGCAAAACTCATTAATATTCAATCCATAATAACTTTTTAATGAAGCAAAACTGTCAAAGGGGACCTCTTAAAATACATAATAACAGAGATGGATGAGCCGCTGAGATCCTAACCGAACAACAACCAAACGTTAGTCGCTTCCCGCCGGGGCTTCACCACCATCATGGCCGCCACTTGGGCTCCACCAACGCCGCCGTCCCTAACCTCTCTCCCGCCAAGGACTCCGGCTAACCGAGAGCCGTTCCCCTCATCAGACCGGCACTTGTTCAAAGGTCAAAGGTCATTCTGTCCTCTCCGGCGTCTAGACGGCCGAGCTTCACCGAAGCCGGAGATGTCTTGGGCGTGGAGGAGACTGCAGATGGCGTAGCAGGTCTCGACCCCGGGGACCGGGGTGAGGAGGACCGCTCAGACTCTGTGTTTCTGTCTCCTGGCCGGTCCCCCATACTGATTTTGTTCTGGAGAAATGGCGCGGGGTTATGGAAGATAACCTTCTGCTTTGAAGGATAACTTTGGGATTGTTAAACTTGGACCCTATTCGCCCGTCACTGTGGACAACAGTTTGTGACATTGGTCCTGTATTGCCTGAGCGAGAGGCTCAGGTTGTCGTTATAAATGTCTGATAAATGTCTGATAATACATTTGTCTTTAGCTTTTCGCTCGATCCGGTCTGTCTGTTGTTGAGCCTCACCAAGTCTCCCCAGGGAGAGTTCAGAGCGACACTTCTCCTCGGTGAGAAAAGATAATTATCTTTTGTTCCTCACCTCAGAGTCATTAAAACATCAGCACATTACATACAGACACATATCGCATTAAACAAATACATACACACGTTTCTGTTTCATTGCTCAGCAGCAGCCGTGATCCTGATGATCAGAGTTCATCAGGTCTTATCTAATGGAGCAATCACCTTTTGTAAATGTTGCGTTTGGTCGGGGGGGGAGGGGGTTTAAAACGCCAACCTGAAGGCAGAAATTAAATTGTAACACATCTTTCCTCCGTTGTTCCTGTATTCTGTATATATTACTCAAAAGTTTCAAGGACTTGAAACTATCGCTTTTGTTTTATTAATTGTTTCAGTATATAGTTAGCACATATGCTGAATTTGCCGAAAGCCAAATTTAAATAGTGATAATAAATGCAATACATCTTAATAATAAGCTCAAGATACCCAAAGTGCTTTAGTGTGTGTGTGTGTGTGTGTGTGTGTGTGTGTGTGTGTGTGTGTGTGTGTGTGTGTGTGTGTGTGTGTGTGTGTGTGTGTGTGTGTGTGTGTGTGTGTGTGTGTGTGTGTGTGTGTGTGTGTGGTTATGACACCTCATCCACTCCCAGTGTGCAGCACCCAGCTGGGTGACGCACGGCAGCCAGTGTGCGCCAGAGCACTCGCCAGCGGAGAGGTGAGGAAGGATGCCGTCCAATTAGAGACTGGGGGGGGGGGGGTGTTAAAGCGGCCAGGTTGGGAATCTGGCCAGGACACCGGGGTTAGCACCGCTTACCCTTGCGATGAGTGCCATGGGATCTTTAGGGACCGCAGGGAGTCAGGACCAAGGTTTAACATCTCATCCCAAAGACGACCTTTTCATGATAAAAATGTTACATTCATCAATGAAATCAAAGTTTGGTTAGTAGTGCATAGGTTAACTGGACCCACGCGGGTCATGGTGAACTATTTCATCTTTTCAAGTCTACTCTATAAACACAACTGTGTGTATTCACCGGGTGGGGAGGTAGAAGCTTAGCAGCAACGATGGAGATACAAGGGCTTTTATTTTGTATGGTCAAATGTTTGACCCTTATGTAATGTATTATAACCTGAAGTATGTGAAGCACTCATGTTACACACTCCGGTACAGTCTGTGGCGGTACACACCCAAGAAGAAGAAGAAGAAGAAGGAGGAGGTTTCTCAACACAATGTCTGGGCAAAGCATTTGGTGAGTTTGTCTCTCTTTGTCTATTGCATGTACATGTGTGAACAAATGAGTCAAAGTGGGATTATTACACAATGTCACTGTGGCGTGTGTGGGGGGGAGAGATTGTGTGTGGTGATAGCTGGTTTATCCTGGGTGCCATGACTGCACACGCACCACAGGTGTGTGCGCAGCCCCACCCAGACCCGCAGTCAGATCAGTCTGACTACTCTGGGCTGGGTGGGGTGAGACTGTAAACCGCCACACACACACACTTCCCACACACTCCCCAGTCACATCTGGGTCGAATGAAACTACAACTGCAGCTGGGGTATTTTTAACTCGCCGTGTGTGAGAGAATGAACCGGGCGGCACAACCAGTTCAGTTTGTGCTGCAAGGCAGTACTTCTCCACGCATGCCTGGCGTGTTATACTGCTTTGGGTGAAGTCTGTGCTGCATCTGCGGTATTAAACACTTTTATGTAGACAAATAATTACAAAAAAAGAATACATCCAGAGCTTTTAGAAAGGTGTGGATTAAAATGATCACAAAAAAAATGTATATATTAATTTATGATTGAATTAATCATTGATTAATGTATTACTCTACCACGAAAGATTCATCGCTCCACTTGACCACGGAATACGCAGGTTGTGCCAGCGGCTGGATGTTATCCATGGCTGTTGTTTTGACGCTCAGTATGCGGCCGCTGGGCCCCCCCCCCCCCCCCACATCCGTCCACAAATAGAAAGGTCAACCGCTTCCACGTCCTCTGCAGTCAGTCGTGTCCTAACATCTCTCTCTCCCTCTCCCTCTCTCTCTCTCTGTGTAGACAGAGCTCATCCTCATCCTATCCATGAGGTCATCATCAAGCCCCTTGTTGGGTAACACCTAGTCAGGTAAAACCAGACCCAGCGGCCCTTATGGGGAGAGTCCACCAACAACAACAACTTCATAGACTGCATAGGTTGGCGCCAATCATTAAATCATTTTTTGTTTTAATTGCGATGTAAAGGCGATATTATGAACTTAAAAGGTCTATATTACTCTTTTTACAACGGCTGTTGTTTCTCCTCAACGCAAAGAAACAAAAAACAGAAATTGAAGTCATAACTTTTGCTTTATTCACGCCGTCCGCGTCGAGTCAACACGGCGCGTCACAACACAAATCGATGTACAACGAATGGTATAATTTATGACTGAAAGTGACAGCAATTTTTTAATTTTTTTTTAGCTTGGATGCAGCCGTCGGACGCCTCCGCAACACGTCGACATCGGACAGATTTGTCCGTCGCTGGCAGTAGACGCTATACACACACACGCCACCCGAGTGGCTTCGCTGGGCTCCTCCGACGCGGGACACAGGTAGACGTTGTACCAAACCGGTTTATTTGAGAATCGGCGAGATGCTCACAGCCGGAGCGGATGTTGAATGCCATCCTGGCGGAGGCCTCTGCGCCACAGGTGTGCAGCCCCACCCGGCCCCAGAGTCTAATGAGTCCGTCTCGGGGGGGGCCAGGTGAGGCTGCGTAAATGCGTACGCCATTTATCAACCACACTGCGCTCCCACATATCCCAAATGTCAAATCGAGGCTGGGGAGAATCCCCATACAGGTCTTATATACACAGTAGGTCCGGGCAAACCTGCCCAGGTGAACCACGTCACCTTGATGACCCCCTCAGCCCCGACCCGACAGTCTCTGCCACCTACAGGTGACCAAAGGCAAAGACCAGTAGACAGAGTGGGAGGGCCGCCACACATAAAATGAGATTATATAGTCATTTCACAAAAGCATGCACTTGGATGAAGACCGGTTCGTTGTTTGCCAAGCTCGGCAAATATGAAATGAAACAATCCGTTGCGTATTCCAAAGCATATCAAGTAGTGCATTTTATTGGCTGTATCCCAATAATATATGACCGATACACATGCCGAAAGACAGACGCGGCGCAACACACCACTGTAACAACGACGACCACCTAACGTGTCGGGCTAGCCGCCGTTTCGGCCATCACCTGTGCACCTTCATGTGGATCCTCATGTTGGAGCGCTCGGCGAACCTCTTGTCGCACACGGGGCACTGGTGCGGCTTCTCCCCCGAGTGGGTGCGGCCGTGCCTCTTCAGCTGGTACGCGCTGGTGAACCGCTTGCCGCACTCGCCGCACGGGTGCGGCCGCTCCCCCGTGTGCACCCTCTGGTGCTCCCGGAACATGCTCAGCGTGCGGCTGTGCTTGCCGCACACGTCGCACTGGTACGGCTTCTCGCCGGTGTGGATGCGCGCGTGCTGCACCAGCGACGAGCGGTGGTTGTAGCCCTTGCCGCACTTGTTGCACATGTACGGCCGCACGTTGCCGTGCAGCACCAGGTGCTCCCGCAGCACCACCTTCTCCTTGAAGCGCTTGCCGCAGAACGTGCACAGGAACGGCCGCTCGCCCGTGTGCAGCCTCAGGTGCTCCCGGAGCCAGGAGCGGTGCTTGAACACCTTGTTGCACTGCGGGCACACGGCCGTCTTGTCGCGCGCGTGCGCCGCCACGTGCTTCTTCAGGGCGCCCGCCGAGCGCAGCTGCCGCGGGCACTGGTCGCACTTGAAGGCGGCGCGGCGCTTGGCGGCGAGCTTGGAGGCTTGGATGCGGGCGAGCTCGCCCACGTGCACGGCCTGGTGATCCAGCAGCTCCGGCCAGCTGGCGAAGGTCTCGCCGCACTGAGGGCAGGAGTGACTCCCGGTGGCGGCGGTGTCGGTGCCGCTCTTGGCGTTACCCTTGGACGATCCGATGACCTCCTCCTCACGTTGAGCCGCGTCGGCGCCATCCTTCTGCCGGAGCGATGTGTCTGCAGAGGAGACGGGATGAACATAGCAACGTCTTGAGCGTGATGACTCTGCACTTTTCTTCGAATATACACTCAGCGGCGAGTTTATTGGCTCCACCGGCTCGTTAATGCAAATGTTACATCAATCGTGTGGCGGCAATAAAAGCATGCAGACACGGTCTGGATTTTCAGTTGTTCAGAGTGAACATCGGAAGGGTGTTAAATATGCCAAAAAACTAAAATGAGGTCAGAGGAATGGCCAGACTGGTTCAAGATGACACAGTTGACACATGGTGACCATTGGATAACCATGGTTGAATGCGTATTGCATGCGATGTGCATCATTCACTTTATTTTATTTGACAGGGACAATGGACAGTGAGTAACTTATCGCAGAATTAGCTACAAAGCTACATTTCATCTGCAGTCCCTGTCCATCCACGTAACTCTAACTGCGAGCGCTACAGATGAACGAGTCTCACCGCAGCGACCCGACAAGGCTTCCTCCAAGCACAAGGAGGAGCCCAGTTCAGACAGCTGGTCCCGGATCTGACTCATGGACAGCTGGCGGGCGTTCCCATGGGCCGCCTCCTCACCAAACACATCCGTAGTCAGGCTCGTCTCTTTGGATGCCAGCGAGGACAGAATGACCTTTGACCTGAACGAGAAGTGATCTGACAATGGGAAAGCTCTTGTTAGTAACAAAACTGGCTGGGAACGGTTATGCATCATGGACAGTAAGCTAAGAATGTTGGGGAAAAATGAAGCAGGTAAAATGATTGGGTTATAACATGAGATATCTGATCAAATCAAATTCAGTATCCGTTATTTTGCAACGACAGTTAAAAAAAAAAATGCAATTTACTATTTAAAAACACAAATAATATACATATGAAATCAGGCATCAGTGGTGCTCATAGCCAAATCACTCAGAAGAACAGAAACCGGACCTTACTTTTCTCCAACTTCTGTGACCCTTTGGTGTGATGGTGCAAAAGCGTTTTTAAATCTTCGGGTTCCGACACAAAATCCTCCAGTTTGGGGTCAAGTGAGTCAATGTGGAAATTGGAGGCCAACTGAAATGAGAAAGGGTTGGTTGGTTTTATGAGTTCTATACGGCAACATAGTGCCAGTTCAAATACTAAATAAGAGGTTATTAATGAGGTTCACTACAACTGTGAAACCTGTGAGTATTCTTGATGAAATTTTACATTTACAATTAAGGAAAAATGTTTCCCCCTCAATCTTATTTACATATATTTGAAGTAATTTCCACTAATTGAATGACTACTCATTCAATTATTTTGTATTGAACTGAGTCATCATAATCAGCCTTCAGTTTGTGATGTTACATTTTTATTTATGTTCATTGTGAATGTGCATAAGAAATCTATCAAAAAGATAACATAACAAAACATGTGATTACTCAAGAGAATATAGACACTTTCAGTCAATGAATACTGGCGGGAGTACTCGCGCCCATCCCTAGTCTGGGTGCCTACCTTAAAAAAACTAGCGACTGGGAGAAGCTCCTCCAGCCTGGAGAGGAACTCCCACACCAGGATCTGGAGGGTCGTGTCGAAACGAGGTCCATAGTGTTCATGGAAGACGGTCTGTGGGAGAGAGGGAAATATAAATCCAATACAATACAAACCTAACGTTCATTTACGTTACGTTCATAACGTAAGTAACAGATGAGATAAAGACATCGTGTATGCAGAGACGGATCTTTAGAAAACGGACACATTAGCCCTCACCTTGAAATAAATATACTTTTTAGACGGGTAGTTGGTCAACATTTGGACCAGTTCCACGAATGCCGTCTTTGAAACCTCCACCTCTTCATCTTGGAGCTGCCAAGAAGCCCGGTGAAAAAAAAACAACGTAGGATTAGACAAAGTTACGAATACATTGCTTACTTATATCTTGGCACATTTGTTTTATGGCGCTGTGAAACAAATCGGACCCACTGAATTAACCAAACACGCGTAGAAAAGACCAGCAGAATATGTGGGTATGTAAACACCAGAAGTTATAATGTTATAACTAAAGTCATTATCTGACGTGTACCTCTTCTTCTGTGTAGTTTTTCGTCAACAGCTGGATACCGTCCAGGTGTTCCTGGATCGCCTTAGTGTCTGACTCTAACTGGTCCTCCTTCTGCAACAGTTCAAGGATGTGCTGGAAAAAAATGCGAATCAACCAATCATATGTTACTTTTACAAATTGTGTGTGGTAAGTAACCCAGTGTGAACTGGACTTTTGAACTATCTACACTCATGGGCCGCAGTGAAACTGCTTAGGATTAAAACATTTGTTTACGGAATTGACTAGAAAATGTCAATAGAATAACGTATTACCTTTTCAAAAACCAGATAAGGAACAGAAACAGCCGTGTACCCGCATTCACAGAAACTACGACTGCAGTTTAACGACTAACCTTAGGATTAGTAAAAACCACATGAAGGTAAAGACGGGACAAACCCTCGCCCGCAGCCCCAGCACCAGTTCGGCCGTCTGCTTGGGAGTCAGCAGCTCTGGGACCATCTCCGTTACCAAGGTGATGAAGTCCGCCAGCCTCCCGTACTGCTGCACGTTGCGCTGCTGGGCCATGCGCCACATGGACGCCGACATCAGGCGGAGGGGAGAGACCAGGAGGCGCAGGGAGGCCAGGGGAAGCTGGGGGTCTGAAAGTGAATTCATCACATTTAGAAGTAGTTAGAAATACATCTCGACACGTTTTGGTTCGTGACTCATGTTATCAGACGATGGTGGCCCTCATGTAAAGAAAGCCAAACTTTGCAGTTTGCAGGATATAAAGCGCTGGCATCATGTGTGCAGCTTGTATGGATGATCACATGAGCAACACAAATGCATATGACACATGCATGTATGTTTGTCCTTTTTTAAATGCACATGGACGTGTTGATGCACGACTGTAATGCTGGGAGCCAACCTATGCCCTCTCTGAAGGCCAACGCCAGCTCGCTGGTCTCGGCCATGGTGGGTCCACTGGGGGGGTACTGGGATGTGTGTGGTGGTGGGGGGGGGGGGGGGGGGGGTCGAGGTCACGGCTGGAGAGGACCTCCTCCTCTTCTTCAACACCCACCCGGAGGACGTGGAAACAGGACGGGACGGTAACCTAGGCGACCTGCACGATATCATCAGTGTTGTTACTGTTGAATGACGGAGCTAGGCTAGCCTTAGCTTTAAAATGTAGATAAAGCTGTGAATGAAGGGCCTACTTTCTGTTGCGCACGCACACACACACAAACAAACACAAACACACACACAACTGAACCCAAATAACGTACCGAGATGACTGACCTCGCACAGCTAAAGGCGACCAGAGACAATGTGAAAAACGTGTGTAGGGGGGTGGGGAACATGAAAACAATCACCACACACAATGTTTGGATTTACCTCCAGGCTTTCACAGAGTACTTCCGGGTCGCGTGCGCGCTCCTCCAAAGTAAAAGCTTTTGTTGACGTGCCGATGGGAAAACATGCCGTCGACCCCTCTCTTCAGCAGCTACCGGGTCGTGGTATTTAACAATAGCTAACTAACTCATTAACAATTATTAACTAATAATCATATATGTTCTGCAAGACGGGTACATCGTAGTGCATACAGACTGTATGCCCGTTTTTACACATTTACACCATCAATACAGCCATTCCTGACACCGGAAATGCATGGTAGCATTTCGCCATGTAGTTGCAAAGAGAGACAATTTCATTGTTTTTTTTGTTCCACGACTGATCACGTCAAGCGTGCAGAACGTGCCTTTTATTGTGAAAACACACCAACCGGAAGTTACGTAATGACCGGGGGGAAATGGTTGAATACGAGCAAAGATATGAGATAGGCAGAGATTTACGCGTTCAACGCGGCACCGATGGGGGGGGGGGAACGGAGCACTTCCGGTCTGTGGAAGTGGGCGGGGCCTCTCTAAACCGTTAAACACTGTGGGACACGTCTCAAAACAAACCGGTTTTTCCGCCGGATGCACAAGTCAGAAAAAAAACGCCGACTCGCTGTCAAAATGTTCAGAGCACTTTCGGCTTGTCATGGGGGGGAAACGGTCTGACATTTACCTCCATTTAAATGTTAAAGAAAACAACAGCCAAAATAATACGACCAAACAAAATACCTCCACACCTCTCACCGGGGGGGGGGTGAACGGGGGTGGGTGAACGGAGCATGCGCAAGCCCGCTCTAGTCTCCTACGAGGTGTGCGCGCGTGCGCAGTAGCCGCGTCACGTGACCGACACCAGGAAGTGGGTAGTCTCTTTTCTCTCCTACAAAGAAAAAAAAAACAACCCAAAATGTCTCCTCCTCCTCCGCCGCCGCAGCGCCGCCGTGCGGGCTGGCGCTACTCCGGTCTTCCTCAGCCAACCAGGGAGGAGGGTTTTCTCTCTCTCTCTCGCTCTCTCCCCGCGATCTGGACTGAAGCGGATGAGACCAGAACCTTTTGTTCTCCCCCCCCCCTCCGCACCCACTCTCCCACTCTCTCCCACCCGCCCGCCTGCTCGACTCCCGGGATCAAAATAAACCCCTCGCTTTTTTTTTTTTTTTTTTTAAATGGCCGCCCGCCAGCGTAACCGCCGCACCTCGCCGCCGTAGCGGTGCTGCTTTTCTCCCACCACGACGACGACCGACGACGACGACGACAGCAGCGAGACGCGTTGTTTTCCTCGCAGGAAGCGAGGAGCTAGCTTTTTTTTTCTCTCGCTCTCTCCCCCCTTTTCCCTCCCCCCTCTCCCCCCCCCACCCCCACACACCGTAAACCCAGATGGACATTGAACACGGAACTCAAAGTGACTGCGGTCGAGGTGCGTGGGTTTGATTGTTGTGTTGTGTTGTGGTTTTTTTTTTGTTGTTGTTGTTTTTTAACGGACTTGAGTGCGCGAGGCGCGGGTTCAACTGCTCACTGCGCGCGAGGAGGAGAAGGAGGGAGGGAGGGAGAGGGGGGGGGGGGGGGTCCGCATGTTGTGGTTAATGCCATGTTGTTAATGCATGCATTGCAAAAAAAAAAAAAAAACAGTGCGCGTCGGGGAAGCGGTGCAGATCCGGATCCGGGTCCAGGTCCGGATCCGGGTCCCCACTACGTGTCCCTGGTCGGTCCTCTGGGTCGTCTTTGTGTTAATTCGTGTTAAAGCGTGCACAGCTTACTGTGGACTGGACTTTACTGGACTGGACCAAACTGTACTGGACTGGACTAAACTGTACTGGACTGGACCAAACTGTACTGGACTG
>JAOPHQ010002510.1:0-17152 GCA_030340625.1 Merluccius polli | reverse complement strand
GGAAGAGCGGACGGCGAGGGGAGGGAAGAGCGGACGGCGAGGGGAGGGAAGAGCGGACAGCGAGGGGAGGGAAGGACCCGACGGCGAGGGAGGGAAGAGCGGACAGCGGCGAGGGGAGGGAAGAGCGGACGGCGAGGGGAGGGAAGAGCGGACGGCGAGGGGAGGGAAGAGCGGACGGCGAGGGGAGGGAAGAGCGGACCGCGAGGGGAGGGAAGAGCGGACGGCGAGGGGAGGGAAGAGCGGACCGCGAGGGGAGGGAAGAGCGGACAGCGGCGAGGGGAGGGAAGAGCGGACCGCGAGGGGAGGGAAGAGCGGACCGCGAGGGGAGGGAAGAGCGGACGGCGAGGGGAGGGGAAGAGCGGACGGCGAGGGGAGGGAAGAGCGGACCGCGAGGGGAGGGAAGAGCGGACGCGAGGGGAGGGAAGAGCGGACGGCGAGGGGAGGGAAGAGCGGACCGCGAGGGGAGGGAAGAGCGGACAGCGGCGAGGGGAGGGAAGAGCGGACCCGCGAGGGGAGGGAAGAGCGGACCGCCGAGGGGAGGGAAGAGCGGACGGCGAGGGGAGGGAAGAGCGGGCGGCGAGGGGAGGGAAGAGCGGACGGCGAGGGGAGGGAAGAGCGGACGGCGAGGGGGAGGGAAGAGCGGGCGGCGACGGCGAGGGGGAGGGAAGAGCGGACGGCGAGGGGAGGGAAGAGCGGACGGCGAGGGGAGGGAAGAGCGGACGGCGAGGGGAGGGAAGAGCGGACGGCGAGGGGAGGGAAGAGCGGGCGGCGAGGGGAGGGAAGAGCGGACGGCGACGGCGGTGCGCCGGTCACCTGGCGGATGGAGCCGTCGTTCCTCCAGACCTCCTGCAGGGCCCCCAGGGGGATCCACACGATGGAGAGCAGGGAGATCCCCCAGCCCAGCGCGTCGGCCCACAGCGGGTACACGTATTTGCCGTAGTGCGCCGGGCTGTACTGCACAACGCTGGAACACCAGGATGACCTGCGGTACCCCCCCCCCCACACCACCGGGTGGCGCTGTTTTACTACTGAGTCGTCACGGTGCTTTTATCCAAAGCACCTGACAGTAAAATGTTTCCCTTGTTGTATTGTGACCCCAACACAGAACTTGAACATCAGGGAACACACAGAACTACTGAGCAGATGGGGGGACTACAGCCAGACTGGGGATGTTGGGGTTTGAACCCGGAACCTTTCGGCAGGGATTCACACACCCTGACCTGACTAGACTATCCATAGTCCTTGTCATTAGCATACTATCAATATGGATGATATGATAAGATAATAACATTAAAATGTTAAATGAGCTAATAAGTGACTCACCAGCACCAGGAAGGGGGTGAACACCAACCAGTTCAGACGGAAGAAGAGGTTGGGCTCTTTGCCAAGCATCGTCTTTATCATGGTGGAGATTCGAGTGACACCTGAAACACAATGAAAATATGTTATTAGACAGTTTAATAAGAAATCACATCGCATGTATAAATACAACAGAAGGAGAGAGAGAGAGAGGACACTTCAGAACCTGCATGTCGGCCGTGCGGTACAATGATAAATGAAGATTTACATCCATAAAAAGCTTTCGTTCCTCGTCCATCGCGTCCTACAGCGCTTTCAACGCGAGCGACAGGAAGTAAACAGAAAGTTCAGCTCCAAGTGTCACTGTGGTGCGCCACACCGCGCTGTGCCGCGCCGTACCGCACCGCGCCGCGCCGCGCCGCTAGGGTCAGTTCAGTCAGTCCAATAGAAAACAAAGAATCCAACTGATTTGGGCGCTCAGCTCTTATTATTATTCGGTTAGTCTTGTTTTAGTGACAGGTGACATGACAGATTACTATGTTGAAGATCATATAAGACAACGTTTAAAATAAAATAAATACTATGTTGCGTTCACTGCCCCGTGAGTGAGTGAGTGAGTGAGTGAGTGAGAGAGTAAGAGAGTAAGTGAGTGAGAGAATAAGTAAGTGAGTGAGTGAGTGAGTAAGTGAGAGAGTGAGAGAGCGAGTGAGAGAGTGAGAGAGTGAGTGAGTGGATGTGAAGGTACCAAAGATCCAGCAGACTGCCAACACTTCAAAGAAGGCCAGGAACATGAGGGAGACCACAGCCGTGTAATGATCCATGAGCTGGAACACATAGATGCCCCCCTGAGAGAGAGAGAGAGAGAGAGAGAGAGAGAGAGAGAGAGAGAGAGAGAGAGAGAGAGAGAGAGAGAGACAGAGACACAGAGAGAGAGAGAGAGAGAGAGAGAGAGAGACGGAGAGACTGTTACGACCCGGCTGGTGGCGGTGTCATGTTAAGCAGGATGTATTGTATTTTGGTTATCGACGGCTGGTCAGCGTTTTGTTTAAATTGATTTTGAAGCAGCCAGTGGCCATCTCTCATTTTGAAGAGATCTCTTTAAGTTATATTTGTTTCTTTGAGTTAAGCAGCGTCCACAGCCCTTTTCCTGTTCTTCTTGTGAACCCTGACAATAAATAACTTGCAATTTTACCAAAAACATTCGGGTTCATGTTGCTTCCCTCTTCCCCAGGAGCCGGGTCGTAACGTAAACGGGGGCTCTTCCGGGATCTCTCTTAATTGGTAAAATTGTAAGTTATTTATTGTCAGGGTTCACAAGGAGAACAGGAACAGGGCTGTGGACGCTGCTTAACTCAAAGAAACAAATATAACTTAAAGAGATCTCTTCAAAATGAGAGATAGCCACTGGCTGCTTCATACACACACACACACACACACACACACACACACACACACACACACAAGCGGTTACCAACAACACCAACCAACCCTCCAGAGGTTCTCGGCTCACCCGGGTGATGTGAGGGATCCCCAGGAGGAAGCAGACCGCGCACACCGCCAGCACCAGCAGCTCCTTCCTCTTGAACACGCGCAGAAACTTGGACCCAAACTCATCCGTGAAGTACGTCACCGCCACCTCCGCCATGGAGAACTGCAACACACTGACTGTGACCCTCTGGACCCGCGGGGGTTTCCAACCTTGGGGTCTGGTCCCCTCGGTGCCCATGGGGTCGCGGGAGGATGCTGACCTTTATTTTCACACACACACACACACACACACACACACCTGGCTATCGAGTCCAAGGCAGAGCAGCATGAGGAAGAAGAGCGCCGCCCACATCTGGGAGACTGGCATGGTGGAGAAGACTTCTGGATACACCACAAACACCAGGCCAGGGCCTAGACATGCAGCACAGACACAGTTACAGACAGCTACAGACACAGCTACAGACAGCACAGACACAGCTGCAGTGAGAATTAAAGAGGGACACCATATTACATATTCAAGTACAGGTAAAGGCAGTTAGACACAGCTACAGACACAGTTACAGACACGGCTGCAGTGAGAATTAAAGAGGGACACATTACATATTCAGGTACAGGTAAAGGCAGTTAGACACAGCTACAGACAGCACAGACACAGCTACAGACAGCACAGACACAGCTGCAGTGAGAGTTAAAGAGAGACACTACATATTACATATTCAGGTACAGGTAAAGGCAGTTAGACACAGTTACAGACACAGCTACAGACAGCACAGACACAGCTGCAGTGAGAGTTAAAGAGAGACACTACATATTACATATTCAGGTACAGGTAAAGGCAGTTAGACACAGTTACAGACACAGCTACAGACAGCACAGACACAGCTGCAGTGAGAGTTAAAGAGGGACACATTACATATTCAGGTACAGGTAAAGGCAGTTAGACACAGTTACAGACACAGTTACAGACACAGCTACAGACACAGTTGAACCCAACCTCTGTCTCTGAAGGAGAGGTCACACCAGGAAACGGTTCCCAGATTAAACCCGCCGAATGAACAAATAAAAAAAACAAACGCCGGCGGGGAGGGCGGCGGTGCGAAGGGTTAAGTAATTAGCTCTTCGGCTGATCAATAATTAGTGGGGTGTGTGTAACCTCATCGGCACGAACAGGACAAAAGAAGCACGCAGTTGACACCCAGACGTGTTAATAATCCATCTGTGTGCTTTCATGTCCGCCCTGCGTGCACAACGCTGTGGGGTTAAACAGGAGCTGCTGGCAGGAAGTTTAAACACCGGCTGCACTGACGTCATCAGGAGGAGATAAAAACACGCACATCACATTTCTTCTCTGGACAAGTGAGGTCACAACACGACAAACATCCAATGTGATCGAAGTGTTGATCTTTTTACCGATGCCTTGGGTTTATTTTTTTTGCAATATCTGGTTACGTTTTGTTTTCCTGTTTGTTTGGACCGGCTCCTTTACTCGCTCTCCTGTGCACTTTTATTCAATCCTTACTGACAATAATAACTTAACCTGCACTATGCAAGTTTCCCATTAGCAGCCTCTAGGGGCTGCAGTTTGAACTACAGTTAGAGCTATATAGCTGAAACTTTCCCACGGTGGGGGGGCAGAGCAGAGCCTGAAGAAAATCAATAAAGAATTTGCCTTTGAGCCGAGCGCCAAGCGAGAGCAGATGCCTGACAGAACCACTATGTCTCTCCTCACGCTTACCGTCCGTAGCGATGTCCTCCACCGGCAGGTTATGGATGTGAGCCATGTAGCCGATGGCGGAAAATATCACGAAGCCAGCGAGGATACTCGTTGCCGAATTAGTGAGTGCAACGATCAGAGTGTCCCTAGAGGAAGAAATTAAGTTATGTGACATGGCGATAAAACTCACTCTGATTCTGAATCTTTCCAAGATTCAGAATCAGAATACAAATATTTGTTTTTGAAAACAAAAGCATGAACATTATCTGCTGGATCTGTGTAAAACCCAAACCAACGTACCGGAGCAGGTTGTTGTTGAATTTGTTATAACTCGCCAGGGAGATCATGGAGCCAAATCCAATGCCGATGGAGTTAAACACCTGCGCTGCAGCGTTCACCCACACCTGCCACAAACACTGAGATCAGTATCTTATAGGATGCTGTCAAGCATGTGACAGGCTGTCAGCCTCCGGCCAGGAATGTCAGAGACAGGTGATTAAAGACTTATGAGCTACAGGAATTTGATGATACAGGTTTGATTAAAACTAGTAAGTAGAACATGTGACACATTGCTATTCTCTCCTGTCTTCCAATTAATGCCAGGTCACATTTCCAGGTGCTGCTGCTGATCCAATCTGACACAGAGTCTTCCTACCTGAAGGACCTCATTATTCCCTCATTAGGTTCAAAACAAATCAGCAGGAAACGTCGCATTGTCTTATCTGTGGACCTGTCTTCCAGCTGTAAACATGGAAGCTATTCCCTCAGCTTCTCCTTAGGCGCTAGATTAGATAGATTAGGTTTCCCCCATCTCAACATGATGCTGTCTCCTCCTGTGTGTGGGAGTGGGGTCTGTGTGTTGCTGTGAACCACTGACCACTCCCACCTGACCTTACTCATTTTCTTTCTTGTGACAACTTGATTTTACTCAAACTGTTTTGCCTCTTATACTACACTTATGTCTGCCGTTTGACGCACTGCGCTGCTCCTCCTGCATTCCTTCTCACGGTTCGTTCCTTTATAATTAAGGGAGCGGTTCTGGCCGGTTCTGGCCGGTTCTGGCCGGTTCGCTGTCCTATTATGTGGTCTGTGAACTTGTGAAGCCCTTTGAGACTGTAAATGTAAATGTAATGAGGAAAATGGACTTCGGTTGAAATAAAGGCCGCCGTTGGAGGCGCAGCAGGCGGAGACGCTTTGCATGAAGCAAAACACCCGCAGAGCAATTCACACTCAGATAGTGTGAAAGGTCTCATAAAGGTTCTGTATACAAACAGATTCTGGCCACAAACTACCGCTCCTCACTTAGTATGGCGCAATGGGATTATGTTCACTGGGATATTGATATTATGGGCAGTTGGTTATGTGGAAGCAGTTTATTCTAGTTACCTTGACTTCCAGCAGTTTTCCCCAGACGGGGGTCAGGAAGTAGACGATGCCGTTGACGGCTCCGGGTAGCTGCACGTTGTTTATTAGCAGAGCGAACAGCACGAAGTACGGGAATATGGCGGTGAAATACACCACCTGCTCACCGCAACGAGGGAAGCGGCTCTCATACGTGTGCAGTGTTTTCAAACCTTTCAATCTCAACAGCAATGTAAAATAAAAGTACATTTAAAAAAACATTATTATTAGAATATGAACATATTATTAATAACATGTAATGTAATATAAAGTCATAGTGGAGACAGATGGAGAAGCAGCTCTGACCTTGCCTGAAGATTTGACTCCCTTGAAGATGCACAGGTAGACGATGGTCCACGCCAGGAGGAGCAGACCCAGCAGCTCCCAGCGCACGCCGCCCGCCTCCTCAATGCCGCCCGTCATTTCCAAAAGTTTGCGACTGCGAAAGCGAAGATAACATTTAAGCAAATACAAATATTGTTATTATTATTTTCTTTAGACACGAATCCACCTAAACCATAGCCTGCGTCTGTTCCTTGTTCAGAGGTGTTGCTATTTAGCCATTCAGCAGACACTTATTGCAGATAGGCAGAGAGGTGCCTTGCCCAAGGACACCTGGAGGCAGACTGTGGGGTGTGAACCCCCTCACCACCAGACCAACCTATGAGTGGGCATCCTTCACCGTGACCACATGACACACGACACCCAACCAAAACGCTGGACAAAGATGAAGAGAGCCGTTCCTCACTCAAAGAACTGCTGACTGGCCGACTGCAGGTGGGAGGCGTTGCCAGGGAAACCGCTGGAGCAGTTCTCCACCACATTCCAGGTGTTGTTGCAGCTCTGCCAGGGCAGCGTTGTCCAGAAGGAGTTGAGGAAGTAATACAAGGCCCAGGTAATGATCACGTTGTAGTATGTGCACAGCAAGAAGGATATGACGGTGGTGGCCACACCCACACCTGGACAGCGACACGGGGGGGGGAAGGGGGGGGGGGGGAAACAGCACAGTAAGTGTCCATGCAGGTGATTGGCTATTGCACAGTATGGGGTCATTTGACACACATGCACTGTTCATCCTGTTTTAGCTGTGGAAGAAGAGGAATACCGTGCAGTGGGGTCGTTGCGGTGGAGCGTTCGCGTCGTTAAGGGCGGAGTTAAGTCGTTTATGTTAAACGTTACGTCATTTAGGATGAATGTGATGTCATCGATCATTTAGGTTTATGTATGTAATTTAGTATGAAAGATAAGTCATTTAAGATGTTATTTCACAGGTCTGTTAAAGATTATATTCCAGGTGTGAGACTGAGAAATCGGTTTCCCTCTCAATACACACATTACACTTGTTGCTAATTACTAAACTGCGCTATAAAACTGCGTAACTCTAAATGTTGTTCCTCTCAACGCCGGGAGCTGACTACTCCTAACTTCTACAACTCCCATTAACTGCCATTTATCTCAAATCTTCTTCATTTAGTTTCCAACCAAACCATTCCCACTGACTCATCTCAAACATTGTTTTTCCATCAAGTATGAACTTAAGACTGCTTTAGCCCCGATCCCTAAATGCACACACAGCCGACTAACAGTATCCTACAAATGTGTCCCTGTTTTTGAAATATTTTCCTGTTGAGGAATGAAAGGCAGGAATGCCGTTCTCCGTCGGCTCCTCTATTGCTGGAATCTGGATTTAGAGAGGATGAGGCAAGTGGAAAACAACTCTATGTTAGCATAGTGATAGCGCCCCTCGCTAACCCCTGAGCACACTGTCCGCCGTCTCGGTAAGCTCACTGTCCTTTGTGATCGCCGTGTTGTTCACATCGACTCCATCCGACCCGCGGAGCAGCCAGACCCATAAGTGTCGTGTGGTCGTTTTGTTTTGCGTCTGTCAAAACAGTGGCGTCATGCGGACCCACATAACAAGCCAGTTAGTTTAGTTAGACGGGGGAAGCGGCTTAGCAACTAAAGCAGCAGATTCCTGCGTGTAGTCGAGCGCCTGAATGGCCTTTGTGTCTCAGAGGTCCTACATCAATAAATTTGCCTTGCAAAATATTTTTTCAAACACTGTCGACAGAGCTTGAAGGTATAGGGCAGTACAACGCTTCAGTCTTTGGATGAAGACACCCGGTTTGGAGGCGGAGGTTTTGATCAGGGTTGCTATGGTAACGGGATGGGCCGTATGGGAGGTCATTAGAGGGGTAGACGCACTTTTTCCAGTCTAGTAATTAGCAGCCTTCGAAGCACTTTTCCACAACAACATTACCGTAAGCTAGAAATGTTATGAATCAGAAAGTCTACGGTGTGTATTATGGTATATGATGTATTAATCACAGGCGACACATAATGTTGTCTATACATGTCATGATAGTATTCATATATTGCATTTGCACTGTCATGTTTTCCAATGGGTGGAGCACAGCAGATTGTTGTACTGCCATATGGCCATTTGAAACACTTTTCATGAATTTACAAACAGAAATATATCATAATATATCAGCTATCATAAAAGAATCATGTGATACACATATTAGCCTTCAATGTAATTCAAAAGAATATGCAGAAATAACTACCTGCTTTTGTCCATTTTTTAGCACAGAGAATTAACCGGCACAAATGATTGGATTAACCGCGGGACGGTACGTTTTGACCGGGTAGACTATCTCTGTCTTTACGGAGAAAGAACTATGGAGAGAAATGATTAGTTAGCAGCAGACAGAAAGCCACATGACCTCAGTATGGGGATAGGGGATACATGTTGATGGCTGTGTTCTTGTCGGGTTGGGACCATCACATACGACCATATGACTGAGTGCTAATTTGGTCCTATGCACATGAGAGGAACGCCTGCGGTGACGGCTGATAAAGAGTACTCTTGTATATGACCTTCAAACCCCTTAGACAGGAAGACACCGCAGCTGGAGCATCGACTCCGAGTCTGAAGATTTCTGATCTAAAATCGATTGGTATTGATTAGGCTATTACTTTTTCAGCGTTCCTAAATACAAATTTCCAGGTGAAATAAGTGATTGATTCGACCAACCGCTTTCCAACAAGTTCTCAGCCATCAACTGATCTTTTGAATGTGATACATTTTTCAGCTGCTGAAAACCAAACAGAAAACACTGATCATGAAACATTCATTTATTCAGACCTTGGAGATCAAAACAAAAGATGACAAACTCCCATGAAATGCGCCCAACATGTGCTTGCAGACTGACGATAACAGATATCATATTACATATATTATATCTATCTATCTATATATCCAACACATCTTGAACCAGTATGATGTGGAGTATGATGACCTATAGTGACATGTGGGACTGTCCACCACATGTATGACACAGCATGTCTCCATGTGGGGAGACCCGGCCGGGTCGCTCTCATCCAGGTGCATTCACCTGAGATGATGGGACTCTACTGTACTCTACTGTACTCTATTGTACTCTACTGTACTCTATTTAACTCTATTGTACTGTACAGTACTCTATTTAACTCTACTGTACTCTATTGTACTCTATTTAACTCTACTGTACTCTACTGTACTCTACTGTACTCTACTGTACTCTATTTAACTCTACTGTACTCTACTGTACTCTATTGTACTCTACTGTACTTACTCTACTGTACTCTACTGTACTCTACTTTACTCTACTGTACTCTACTGTACTCTATTGTACTCTACTGTACTCTATTTAACTCTATTGTACTCTACTGTACTCTACTGTACTCTATTGTACTCTACTGTACTCTATTTAACTCTACTGTACTCTACTGTACTCTATTTAACTCTACTGTACTCTACTGTACTGTACTGAACCCGCTAACGTACTTTTCATACTAAGCATGCTGTCAAATTGAGTATGCAGTGCGGTCACACTGCATAGTTAGTTAGTATGCAGTACATACTCATTGAGTATGCAGTACGCAGTACGTTAGTATGCGATGACTCGGGCCGGGTGACAACCACGCACGCCGCAGCCACACCAACATGCTCAGCTGATAGCCAACAACACCTGCTGGAGGCTATAGGGGGTTTGCATGGGAACTAATTTAACACACACAGTTGTGGTGCAGACAATCACAAATTGAATTGAACAGAGATCAGCTGTTTTGGTGTGTGGGCGTTTCATTAAAAGTGCATATAAGAGGTTTTTGTTTGTCAGTCACTTAACTCTACACTCTTATCTATATGGCACACAATGGAATATAATGGTTGGAATATAATGCTAATAAAGGGAACGTCATCAAAGTGTGTCGTGGTAATCTGGTTCTGCCAATACTGTGTTCAGATCCAATATTGACTGATGGTTGCAAGGTCCAATAGTAACACCTGCTAGATGTTCTCCTGGACCCTGGTTATGGACCGATCAATCATTTACCAGCATTAATCAAAGCTCAGGGAGAGTCTAGGTGTAAACCCCTTGTCTCCTCGCCGTTTGATTCCATATCCAGACTGCAGACACAACTTGGTTCTAGCGTTTGGTGTGTTCACAAATAATGTGAATCCAGAAACTTGATCCAGAAACTTGCCTAAAGTGTTGTTGCAGAAAGGTTGACCTGACAAGGTGATATCCTAACTAAGAACAAAGGAAATGGATGAACGGACACCACAGAGACCACATGTTGGGACGGGCGCTGGTGACGTGTGAGGAGGACTTACCTTTGAGCAGGGGGCATATTTTGGCGAGGGCGTGCACGGGGCCCAGGCGCGTGTACTGGCCGATAGCAAACTCCATGAACAGCAGAGGGATGCCACACAGGAGCAGCATGGTGAAGTAGGGAACGAGGAAGGCGCCTGAAACAGTTGGACAGCGATGGCAGAAGCAGCGTGTTAAGCGATGCAACAAGTGGCAGGACAGCCTAGTGAGTACGGCTAGGGTGTCTGACTCGCAGCCTAAAGGTTCTGGGTTTGAACCCCGATGTCCGCAGCCTCATAGACATCCTCCAGCAAGACGCCTTACCTTAGCTGCTGCTCAGCGACACGTATCCCAACTGTACGCTGCTTTGGATTAAAGTGTCTGCTAAATGCCTAAATAGGCTGAACATTTGTATTTAGTGCTTTTCGGGGCACAACGTCAAACTGCTGCTGCTTTATTTACATTTATGGCATTTAGCAGACGCTTTCGTCCAAAGCGACTTACACTAAGTCCATTAGTGAGGAGAAAGTGCAGTAGCAGTAAACCGCTATCAGGATTTCACAAGAGCCAGTTTCACCCAGTAGCTAAGTTAGCCCATAGCTAGCATACGACAGAGAGAAGTGCTGAAATACTGTTTTTTATTGTTTTTTTGTTTTGTTACGCCTCACATGCTTTATGTTATGTCACACACGTACGCACCGACCACATGAGGACTGACCCAACAACTGTCAAGCTGCTGACAACCTGCTCTACAAGTTGCTCTTCTCCTGGCAACCGCTGCCAGCAAAGTGTCCATACAACTTAATCACAATCAACTAACACCACCACACCTATGATTACAATGTAAGCATTCAACATTAAAACATTTGGAGTAAAAACAAGAAGGTGAAATGGAGTGACATGGGAATCATCTGACTTGTGATTCCGAGCAGTTGTGAAAGACGCATTACTGTGATGTTCTGCTTTTGTTTTGCTTTGTTTTGCAAATCTTCTGAGAGGTTGAAACTTCCTCTGGCCTCACTTTGTTGAACCCCAGCGTGTTCGGTGTTGAAACCCAAGGTGTCACCATGATGGGACTCCTTGATCTTGTGTTACATCGGCCCTCCCTTTCATCTCATGTGCATTCTGTGATATTGTGTTTCACATTGTGTTTTTATTTCGATTATGAATGGCATAGACAATTAGAAACGCAAAAGGCATTTGGCAGACTGAGCTTATGTTTCTTCTGCCTGTAGGAAGTAGTTTGAACAGTGTGGTCTGGGAGACGCACCCTGACCTGGTGCCCTCACATTTAGATGGAGAGGAGACACTGGACGTCTGGTTTCTTAAAGCACAACGTTACACAATGACCATTACAACTGTCTGGAAACAGAAACAAATGAACACGTGAATAAATGAATGAATAAATAGGCCCCACATAAACATATTATTGTTATTATTATTATTATTATTATTATTATTATTATAACTATTATTATTATAACTGTTATTATTATTATAACTATTATTATCATCATCATCATTATTATTACTATTATTATAACTATTATTATTATTACTATTGTTATTATGATTATTATTATGATTATTATTGTCACAATTGTCATTATTATTCTAACTTTTATTACTATTATTACTATTATTCTCATTATTATGATCATTATTATCATTATTACTATTATTATCATTATTACTATTACTAGTATTCTGTTATTATGATTCTTATCATTATTACCATGACTATTATTACTATTATATTCATTATTATCGTTATGACTATTATGATCCTTATTATTAGGACTATTATAACTCATCATTGTAGTAAGTAGTCCGAGCAGGCCTCTCCTCAGACCTCACCTCCACCGCTCCGGTAGCAGAGGTACGGGAACCGCCACACGTTGCCCAGACCCACCGCGTAGCCCACGGACGCCAGGACGAACTCCACGTCCCGACCCCAGGTGGGTCGTCCCGGTCCCGCGGGGGGTCTTCCCGGTCCCGCGGGGGGTCTTCCCGGTCCGGCGGGGGGTCTTCCCGGTCCGCCTTCCTCGGTCTCCGCATGGGGCTGCCGGGGGTCCAGGTCCAGGTACCGCTCGGGAGAAGGAGCCGTGATTGTGTTTTCAGCTCCGAGACCCATGCTGCTGTGTGGTCTCCGCTAGACCGGTCTCTCCGGGAGGGGGGACACGTGGAGTTGGAGGTCCCAGGAGCTGATGGAGCCGGGATGTAACGCTGCCGGCCGGTCAATTCAATGGATTAGCAGAGGATGCGGGACCAGGACTTCATCCAAGGGGTCCTCGGACCACCTCACGACCCAGACCACAGATCAATGAAACAGGTGAGTCTCAACGACCTGGACCCAGTAAGACGGTACTGGTGAAGCAGCTCCTCGGCTATACTACAACTACCTATAATCCTGAGTAGTACGCGGTCCTGGGGGCTGGACCCGCCTCTGGTCCGGACCCGCCTCTGGTCTGGACCCGCCTCTGGTCCGGTCCCAGTACGCCCACATGGCCCTGCGTCATGTGCCGTTCGCGAACGATCCGTTCCACGGAGTCTTTAGGGCGAACCTACTGACCTGGATGAGGAGAGGATCTGTTCATGTGAACAACAACCAGTCCCTCCGTCCAGTCCCCCCATGGACCTGGATGAGGAGAGGATCTGTTCATGTGAATAACAACCAGTCCCAACAGCCAGTCCGTCCAGTCCGTCCATGGACCTGGATGAGGAGAGGATCTGTTCATGTGAATAACAACCAGTCCCTCCGTCCAGTCCCCCCATGGACCTGGATGAGGAGAGGATCTGTTCATGTGAATAACAACCAGTCCCAACAGCCAGTCCGTCCAGTCCGTCCATGGACCTGGATGGGGGTCAACACAGCAGTCTGGTGGCTACTAGTCATGTCATTTTGACTAGTAGACATTCTAATTAAACATATCTACAATTAATTTCTCACTAGTCAAAAAGTCAAAGTGTTAATTCTTGACATCAACAATGAATGTCTTACTAGTGGAAATGTTCAGTGTTCTTACATTACAGATATCATAAATGGAAATGTAGACATGTAAAATTATATTCTGACCAGTCAAAATACAATTATTGATATAGGCCTATCGGCTTGGAAATGTAAGAATGTCATTACAGATATCTGGAATTGCATTTCAGATATCTGAAATTACGACATATCCAACATGAATATGTCGACATATCCAACATGAATATGGCGACATATCCAACATGAATATGGCGACATATCCAACATGAATATGGCGACATATCCAACATGAATATGGCGACATATGTCCAACATGAATATGGCGACATATCTGAATATGTCGACATATCCAACATGAATATGTCGACATATCCAACATGAATATGGCGACATATCTGAATATGGCGACATATCCAACATATGAACAAGCACGAGAAGAACAAACCATGGAGCAAGAAGGACTTTCTAACACTGAGGCCGCATACACCTTCGTTATATGATTATATATGATTATATATGATAATATATGGATTATATATGGATTATATGCCCGTTCAATGGCGACACGTTTCCGTTGGGTTTTAATAATCACCTGCTCCGCCATGTTCAACTTCTTCCACTCCGAAACACATTTATGGCGCCAGTTGCCATGGCAACAAGTGTTGAATATTCATGAGGTAGACGTATATGGCAAGCCGTGGTGCTTAATGATATCATATATATCCACTAGTCACAATCCTTTTCAACATGTGGAAATTCAATTGTAGATATCTATAATCGTTCATACTAGTTAAAAAGGAATCAATTTGTGAAAGTATATTTGTAACATGTAAAAATTGTTTTGCAGATAACTTAAACTAAATCCTACTAGTCATCCCTACTGATTAAATGTTAAAACTGCTTGCTGTAACGCCACACGTGTGTAATGGTCTGCGTGCGTGTAGACCTGAGGTCAGATGTCAGCGTCCTCTAGCATGTAATATTACACCTCAGTAAACAACGCCTAGTTATCCATCAAACTGTAAGGTGTGGCGTTGATACAGCTCTCCTATTGCAGCTATCCGGAATGATCATTCTGCATATAAAAAATGCAAATGTAGATATCTGAAATATCCTTTTTGACAAGGAAGAATTGAAGTACGGACAATAACAACAATAGCAGACTACAACAGCATCTCTTTACAGATGTTGCTCCTGGCTCTGCTCGTCTGGATTGTTATGGACGGCGGTTATGATACGATGCAACGCTGTGTAGCCGGTGGTTCATAGGTTCACACAGAGCATCCAGTTGAACATCAGTCAAACGTTTAACACCCTCTTACTCTCTCTTGCGAAAAGGGGAAGGTTAGCCCTAACACTAACCCTAACACTAACCCCTAACCCTAACACTAACCCTAACCCTAACACTAACCCTAACACTAACCCCTAACCCTAACACTAACCCTAACACTAACCCCTAACACTAACCCTAACACTAACCCTAACACTAACCCTAACACTAACACTAACCCCTAACACTAACCCTAACACTAACCCTAACACTAACACTAACCCTAACACTAACCCTAACACTAACCCTAACACTAACCCCTAACACTAACCCTAACACTAACCCTAACCCCTAACACTAACCCTAACACTAACCCCTAACCCTAACACTAACCCCTAACACTAACCCCTAACACTAACCCTAACCCTAACCCCTAACCCTAACACTAACACTAACCCCTAACACTAACCCCTAACACTAACCCTAACACTTACCCTAACCCTAACTAACCCTAACACTAACCCTAACACTAACCCCTAACACTAACCCTAACACTAACCCCTAACACTAACCCTAAGTAACCCTAACACTAACCCCTAACACTAACCCTAACACTAACCCCTAACCCTAACACTAACCCTAACCCTAACACTTACCCTAACACTAACCCCTAACACTAACCCTAACCCTAACACTAACCCCTAACCCTAACACTAACCCTAAGTAACCCTAACACTAACCCCTAACACTAACCCTAACACTAACCCCTAACACTAACCCTAACACTAACCCCTAACACTAACCCCTAACACTAACCCTAACCCCTAACCCTAACACTAACACTAACCCCTAACACTAACCCCTAACACTAACCCTAACACTTACCCTAACCCTAACTAACCCTAACACTAACCCCTAACACTAACCCTAAGTAACCCTAACACTAACCCCTAACACTAACCCTAACACTAACCCCTAACCCTAACACTAACCCTAACCCTAACACTTACCCTAACACTAACCCCTAACACTAACCCCTAACCCTAACACTAACCCTAAGTAACCCTAACACTAACCCCTAACCCTAACACTAACCCTAACACTAACCCCTAACACTAACCCTAACACTAACCCCTAACACTAACCCCTAACCCTAACACTAACCCTAACCTAACACTAACCCCTAACACTAACCCTAACACTAACCCCTAACACTAACCCTAACACTAACCCCTAACCCTAACACTAACCCTAAGTAACCCTAACACTAACCCCTAACCCTAACTAACCCTAACACTAACCATAACACTAACCCTAACCCTAACCATACACTAACCCTAATCCTAACCCTAACCCCTAACACTAACCCTAACACTAACCCCTAACACTAAACCTAACCCTAACCCTAACACTAACCCTAACCCTAACACTAACCCTAACCCTAACACTAACCCTAACACTAACCCTAAGTAACCCTAACACTAACCCCTAACACTAACCCTAACACTAACCCTAACACTAACCCCTAACACTAACCCTACTGCCTTTGATTGGCTCCCTGATATTAACCAATACTTAACTTGACTAAAGGCAATCAGAGGCAATTGTTCTTTTTAACACTTTATATCGAACAGCATTTGGAGTTGCATTTGATGTATGACTTGTGCTATATAAATAAAGTTTGATGTATGACTTGTGCTATATAAATAAAGTTTGATGTATGACTTGTGCTATATAAATAAAGTTTGATGTATGACTTGTGCTATATAAATAAAGTTTGATGTATGACTTGTGCTATATAAATAAAGTTTGATGTATGACTTGTGCTATATAAATAAAGTTTGATGTATGACTTGTGCTATATAAATAAAGTTTGATGTATGACTTGTGCTATATAAATAAAGTTTGATGTATGACTTGTGCTATATAAATAAAGTTTGATGTATGACTTGTGCTATATAAATAAAGTTTGATGTATGACTTGTGCTATATAAATAAAGTTTGATGTATTGATTTTGGAGACAGTGAAAGTGGTAAAACATGATTGTCATGATTTTATTTTTAATAATATGGTCTTTGGAACTAAAGTAAACACGTACATTAATGCTCGATCACATTGTGAGAGGTCGTGGCTTATGTTTGTGAGCACGGACATGACTAGAGATACTAAAGACTAAAGATGACTAGAGACACTAAAGACTAAAGATGACTAGAGACACTAAAGACTAAAGATGACTAGAGACACTAAAGACTAAAGATGACTAGAGACACTAAAGACTAAAGATGACTAGAGATACTAAAGACTAAAGATGACTAGAGATAGACGGTATATAAAGTATACAATATACGGACAT
>JAOPHQ010002509.1:0-25658 GCA_030340625.1 Merluccius polli | reverse complement strand
ACCTAATAAAGTGGCCGGTGAGTGTATATACACATACATTATAATGTGAAGGCACTGTGTACATATATATACATTATAATGTGGAGACAGTGTACACATATATATATATATACACACACACATATATATATACACACACACACACATATATATATGTATTTGTATATTCATATATATATATATATATGCTACCGGAGGATTTCAGTTCGCGATAATATCGGCGATAAATATATATATATATATATATATATATATATATATATATTAGGGATGTCCGATATTATCGGCCCACCGATATTATCGGCCAATATTGGCATAAAAAAATCAATATCGGAAAATATCGGTATCGGTTTTTTAACCGATACCGAAACCGATTTTGAAATAATTTCAGACATCTGTTATGTTTCAAGAGAGGACGTGGTTTGATGACATCATACACGCGCCGCGCCGTCTCAATAACAAGCCTGGGCATGTGCGGCCGTGTAGTGGGACGCTAGTTGTAGCTGTGGTTATGTCGGTGGTTTGGAGTTAATTCAAAGTTTCTACGTTGAATAGTAAAATAGGGGTTATGCACAACATACTAACGCATTCTGCGAAACAGGTCTCATCACAACCGGTTCAGGTCCGCTGTACCGCGCTCACATTATTTTATTTATTAATCCGCACTTCCAGACCGTCACCGGGGATTCAGAGTAATGTGTCCGAGGAGAGTGACCCTCTCCCGGACACACACGCTAGCTTTTACCGCTGTTTTTTTTTTTTTTTTTTAATCCGCACTTCCAGACCGTCACCGGGGCTTCAGAGTAATGTGTCCGAGGAGAGTAGCCCTCTCCCGGACACACACGCTAGCTTTAACCGCTGTTTTATTTTTATTTATTAATCCGCACTTCCAGACCGTCACCGGGGCTTCAGAGTAATGTGTCCGAGGAGAGTAGCCCTCTCCCGGACTCACTCGCTAGCTTTAACTGCTGTTTTTTTTCCTGTTTTTTTTTCATCCATCTTTTCTTCTCATTAACATTCAGATGTTAAATTCGTGGCTGCATATATCGGTATCGGTATCGGTTGATATCGGTATCGGAAATTAAGAGCTGAACAATATCGGTTATCGGTAAAAAAGCCAATATCGGACATCCCTAATATATATATATATATACACACACACACTGGTGTGTGTGTGTGTGTGTGTGTGTGTGTGTGTGTGTGTGTGTGTACCTGGTTGCGGTCGCGTGCGTTAGCATAGCGGAACCTCTGGATGTAGTAGAAGACGAGCCAGGCCAGGGAGATGATCATCAGGACAATGAAGGAGATGGAGACGAACACGACCGATGTGCGGCTCACGTACTTCTGCAGGTTCCTGGTGCCGATGCTGATCGCCATGGTTACAGTCACATTGCGCTCCAGCAGCGCCACGACCTCACGACCCTTGGGCTCTGGGATCATGATGGCGACGACCTCGCCTGTACCTGGAGACACACACACACATTACATATTATATTACATAAAGTTAATAAGTGTATAAAGTATACTAATACTGTATGTATAAACAAGCCAGTATAAACAAGTATAAAGCCAATACTTGGCTCTTTCTGATCATTTCTGTGTGTCCTTTGACTTACAGATCATTCCAAATGTTCAGTTAACCTCTGTGTCTGTTAAGAGAAGGTACATAAATGAGAATAGAATACCAGTGCAAAGTTTATGGAGGCTATAGCTATGTCACCAACTGTGAGTGCAGAGTCAGTTGATGAACTCCTAGATCAATTTAACTGGAAAATCTCAAATGTCATGGATGCTGTTGCACCTATTAAAACTAAGACGACCTTGATCAGAAAGAAAACACCATGGAGGAACACTATGATGGTAAAGGCTTTAAAAACAGAATGCAGGAAAGCAGAGTGTAAGTGGAGAAAAACTAAACTTCAAATTCACCATGACCTCTACAAAATAAGTCTTTGTAATTTTAACTATGAGTTACTCAAGGCTAGACAGCTACACTTTTCTGAAATTATTAATAAGAACATCAACAACACTCGCACTCTATTTGCTATGGTCGATAAGCTGACAAACCCCCCTAAACAGATAGCTCCAGAACTCCTTTCCACAGCAAAATGCAATGAATTTGCTTGCTTTTTCAGTGAACAAATCCAGTCCATAAGGTTAAATATTAACACAAATCAACAAAACAATAAAATAACGCAATCCCCAAGACCTCCCAGGAATAACTCAACTGCGATGTCAGAATTTAATACAGTTGACCAAAAAACCATAGAGGAAACAGTTCCGCATCTAAAACCATCAACATGCTGTCTTGACACAATGCCATCAGACTTTTTTAAAACTATTGTGAACTCTGTCCAAATAGATTTGCGACAAATACTAAATAGCTCACTTAAATCGGGCACGTTTCCTAAATCCCTAAAAGTAACTGCCATTAAGCCACTCTTCCATGTTAACCAACTACAGACCTATCTCAAATCTTCCTTTTATAGCCAAGATCGTTGATAAAGTGGTTTTTAATCAACTCAGCAATTTCTTGAATTCCAGTGGCCTTTTTGACAAATTTCAATCAGGCTTCTGACCTCACCACAGTACAGACACAGCTCTTATTAGAGTGTTAAATTATATTAGGTTAAACACTGACTCAGGCAAGGTGTCAGTTCTGGTCCTGTTGGATCTCAGTGCTGCATTTGACACTGTGGATCACAGTATATTGTTGAACAGGTTGGAAACTTGGGCAGGACTCAGCGGAACAGTCCTAGAATGTATGGAGTCAGAATAGTGTCATCATTCAAACCTGAAAAAAAAGGTTTCAAAGGCTTGTAAGTCTGTGTTTGAAATCTCAACACCTTGTAAAAAAGGTTTTGCACCACTGAAAAAAGAGATTATAGCCTGAAAAAAAAAAGTCAAACATCTGCAAACATGATTTTGTGTTCTATTTTATCTTCTTCATCATTTTCACCAACACATTTTCAAAGCTAAAATGTTTTCACAAACACATTTTCAAAGTATAAAAATGTTCACCAGCGCATTTGCAGAGTTTCAAATCTGACACTGTTCTAACAGTGTATTACTTTGTTTCCCGGTTTTGAACCCTTGTAAATGGGATTCTGCAAACAGCTGTTCAAACATTGAGAAATACGTTTTGAAAGGTTGAATATCTATTTTTAAAAACTTGTAAAGGTGTAAATTTACACCATTGCAATGTATTTTTTCAGAACTTAATTTTCAGCACTGACTTTTCAGAGATTTGACCACACGGGCGCAAGCTTGCGAGTCACGTGATTATTGACACTGTTCTGACGCCGTTCGTTTTGAAACTCCTTTAGCTCAAAGCTCTGAAAACGTGGTTCTGAAAAAAAGGAAAAAAAAAACCTTCCTGGGGGCGGGACCATCTTGCTCTAAACCTATTGGTTGCTCTCTGCTGAGGCACAGTCCAATCACATGCGCCGTTGACCGGGCTGTGCGGGATTGACAGTGCTCTGCCGATGACAAGAATAACAAGCGACTTGCGTGGTTGATTTTGTTGTCTATTTTCTGGAACCATGGCTGGTAGACAGGCGAGCAATTTTATTCTGTATTGTTTGCGTTCTAACCACCCGCGAGCCTCCTGCGGCTCGCCAAGCTGTAATTTGCAACACGTTCTCATCGCAACTCGTAATATACCGACGGTTTGTCACGCCCCTAGACGTGATACTGACGCAAAATGTACCCTCCCCGCGTCTGTGTGAAACGATCTGTGTGAAACAATCTCATAAACCCGTTCGCGGTGGTAAGAGACGAGCAGAGTCTACAGCGTCCGCTCGCAGAGCAGAGTCTACAGCGTCCGCAGTCTACTGTGAAACAATTCACTCCATAAAGGGTTATGTTTAGGGTTATGGTTAGCGTAATCTATCACCGTGACCGGGGTATTATTGGAGTGAATGGACTCTGTAGACTCTGCTGGTCTCTTACCACCGCGAACGGGTTTATGAGAACCTATGAGAGTCTTTGCCAGCTTCAAAGCAATGAATAACCTACATCAGCGGGTGCTGTGTATGGATCACAAGTTCCGAGTATGTTTATCTTCTCTTCATATCTAATTTTAACATTTTGTGACAAATGGTCTAAATAGTTGATTTATTTAAGTATCGGAAATCTGCAAGGCTGCAATTCCCCTGGTTGGCCGTTGTTCGTCGCCATTTTGCCAGCGTTTGTTGCCCTCCAGGTATCCATGGTAGTCACGTGACCGCAAAGTATGACTATTATTTATGCCATGCGAGCCACAAATTAGTCTACAGCGTCCATTCACTCCAATAATAACCCGGTCACGGTGATAGATTACGCTAACCATAACCCTAACCATAATCCTTTATGGAGTGAATTGTTTCACAGTAGACTGCGGACGCTGTAGACTCTGTTCTGCGAGCGGACGCTGTAGACTCTGCTCGTCTCTTACCACCGCGAACGGGTTTATGAGATTGTTTCACACAGATCGTTTCACACAGACGCGGGAGGGTACATTTTGCGTCAGTATCACGTCTAGGGGCGTGACAAACCGTCGGTATATTACGAGTTGGGATGAGAACGTGTTGCAAATTACAGCTTGGCGAGCCGCAGGAGGCTCGCGGGTGGTTAGAACGCAAACAATACAGAATAAAATTGCTCGCCTGTCTACCAGCCATGGTTCCAGAAAATAGACAACAAAATCAACCACGCAAGTCGCTTGTTATTCTTGTCATCGGCAGAGCACTGTCAATCCCGCACAGCCCGGTCAACGGCGCATGTGATTGGACTGTGCCTCAGCAGAGAGCAACCAATAGGTTTAGAGCAAGATGGTCCCGCCCCCAGGAAGGTTTTTTTTTCCTTTTTTTCAGAACCACGTTTTCAGAGCTTTGAGCTAAAGGAGTTTCAAAACGAACGGCGTCAGAACAGTGTCAATAATCACGTGACTCGCAAGCTTGCGCCCGTGTGGTCAAATCTCTGAAAAGTCAGTGCTGAAAATTAAGTTCTGAAAAAATACATTGCAATGGTGTAAATTTACACCTTTACAAGTTTTTAAAAATAAATATTCAACCTTTCAAAACGTATTTCTCAATGTTTGAACAGCTGTTTGCAGAATCCCATTTACAAGGTTTCGAAACCGGGAAACAAAGTAATACACTTAGAACAGTGTCAGATTTGAAACTCTGCAAATGCGCTGGTGAACATTTTTAAACTTTGAAAATGTGTTTGTGAAAACATTTTAGCTTTGAAAATGTGTTGGTTAAAATGATGAAGAAGATAAAATAGAACACAAAATCATGTTTGCAGATGTTTGACTTTTTTTTTTCAGGCTATAATCTCTTTTTTCAGTGGTGCAAAACCTTTTTTACAAGGTGTTGAGTTTTCAAACACAGACTTACAAGCCTTTGAAACCTTTTTTTTCAGGTTTGAATGATGACACTATTCTGACTCCATAAGAATGGTTCAGGTCCTACTTGGAAGAGCAGAGTTATTTTGTGACTATTGGAAGTTATGAATTCAATCCAATGGCTATGACATGTGGAGTTCCTCAGGGGTCAGTTCTTGGACCCCTTCTGTTTCAGTCTATATATGCTGCCTTTGGGTCATGTAGTGATGTTCTTTGAGGAAGAAGGCCCCCGACACAGGATCGCTATTAACTCACTTTGTTTGTTTAGCTTTAGGTCTATTATCTATGAAGCAAAAGGAGAGGTATGTATAGTTCACACGTGGAGCTACCCGTAGCTGGATATTTAATAGATACGCTGCCTGGGGGTTTCTGCCCTTCCCCCGGATGTGTGGTTTGGTAGTACCTGGGCAGGCGTGGCCTCTATGACGCACACTATGCTCCGATTGGCTGGTGTTGAGCGCCCGCCCCCAGTGTATTATGTGTGCTGCCATCTGGTGGCCAGGTGCAGTTAATACAGCTAATATATTTGTTTCTATTCCCTAGTGGCTATGTGAGGATATTACAGTCTGTTGATACATATGTGTGGTTATACATTCATCACAGTCAAGTTCTGCAGAACTCTAATGTAGACTATCACAGTTATGCAGATGACACGCAGATATACATAGCACTGTCCTCAGATGACTACAGTCCAATACAGTTATTGTGTCACTGTTTAGAGCAAGTAACACATTGGATGAACCAACATTTCCTTCAATTAAATCAGGACAAAACTGAGGTAATTTTTTTTGGCAATAAAGAGAAGACGATTGCCGACAGTAAACATCTCGAGTCACTCTCTCTAAAAACTAGGGACCAAGTCAGAAACCTTGGTGTGCTGATAGACTCAGATTTGACCTTCAGCGGTCATATCAAATCCATCACCAAAACAGCCTTCTATCAGCTTAAGAACATATCCAGAGTGAAGGGTTTTATGTCTCAAACAGACCAGGAGAAGTTGATTCATGCTTTCATCTCCAGTAGACTTGACTACTATAACGGTCTTCTGACTGGACTCCCACAAAAAAGCATCAAACAGCTGCAGCTCATTCAGAATGCTGCAGCTCGAGTTTTAACCAGAACAAAGAGATCAGAGCACATTACTCCAGTTCTAAAGTCTTTACACTGGCTCCCAGTCAGCTATAGAATAGATTTTAAAGTTCTGCTACTGGTCTACAAATCACTGAATGGTTTAGGTCCATACAAACCCAGTAGGGCTCTGAGATCTACTGACTCAGGTCAGATAGTGAAGCCCAGTGTTCAAACTAAAGATGGTGAAGCAGCTTTTAGCTGTTATGCTGCAAAAAACTGGAACAAACTACCAGCTGAACTGAAATCAGCCCCAACTGTGAACATTTTTAAATCCAGGTTTAAAAACACTTCTTTTCTCCTGTGCTTATGATTGAGCTTGTTCAAAGCACTTTAAATTGTAAATTTTAATTGCACTATGTCCTTTTAATCAATAAAGTTCATAGAACGCGCTCAACTCACGAAGTCTTAATGACTGGGTGCTTGTGCCCAAAAAAGAATTAAGCAAAACAAACGAGAGTACAGCACTCCTAGTCATATATTTTTCACTTTTTTATAGCCTGTGGACAGACGTTTCGGGTTATCTCCCTTCCTCAGTGTCAGGCAAGCAAACATATGCAGGTGCAATCAATATATGGTAAATCACTGCACTCGTATCCACCCACGTGACTTAATTGATTAACATGAAAACATCAAAATAAATTCAACAAATAAATCATACAAATAAATCATAAAAAGCAATGCAACAACAATTCCTCATTTAATCCATTAGGTATCATTGTGTCTAACTGATGAATCCAAAAACATTCCCTTCTAAGCAGTAAATTCTCTCTGTCTCCGCCTCTTTTTGGCATAACCACACTTTCCAACCCGCAGAATTTCAAGTCACTGACGTCATGTTTAAATTCATAGAAATGTCGTGCCACTGACGACTTCTCATCTCTATTTCTAATTGCACACTTGTGTTCACAAATTCTTGTTTTTAATTCTCTCTTTGTTTTCCCAACGTAATATAAATTACAAGGACACTTCAATGCATACACAACAAATGATGTTCTGCATGTGATTCTGCCCTTCACTTTGAATGTACGCCCCGTCCTGGGATGAACAATAGACTTCAGTTTTTGCATGTTATGACACTGTATGCAATTGTGACAAGGAAACTTTCCATTAGGTATAGAAGATAGAAAATGTGATGGTCGTGTCTTGGGTAGATCAGCTTTTACTAGAGAGTCTCTAAGACTCGGTGACCTCCTATAGAAAAATCTCGGGTGTGTCTGAAACGCGGAAGAAACTTGTGGATCGCTCTCAAGAATATGCCAATGTTTTTCTATAGCTTGTTTTACAGACTGAGATATTGGGCTATAAGTAGAGACCATGGCCACTCCTGTTGACTTCGGCCTAGTACTAGGCCTAAACAACTGAGCCCTAGATACCTGGCGAACCTTGTCCAACTGTTGTTCTATCGTAGATTCTTTATAACCTCTGGTTTTAAACCTTTCACAAAGAGCCTGAGCGTGCGACTCAAAGGCATCATCTGTACTACAAATGCGTTTAACGCGCAACAATTGGCTGTAAGGCAAAGATCTTTTTAATGCGGGCAAGTGATGACTATTATATTGTAAGAAGGTGTTCCTATCTGTCTCTTTCCTATATACTTCTGTGTGTACAGCATTAAACGAACCATCCTTCTTAACAAGAACATCCAGAAATGCAATTACATTCAAGTCATTGCAAGACTCTCTAGTAAAAGCTGATCTACCCAAGACACGACCATCACATTTTCTATCTTCTATACCTAATGGAAATTTTCCTTGTCACAATTGCATACAGTGTCATAACATGCAAAAACTGAAGTCTATTGTTCATCCCAGGATGAAGGGCAGAATCACATGCAGAACATCATTTGTGGTGTATGCATTGAAGTGTCCTTGTAATTTATATTACGTTGGGAAAACAAAGAGAGAATTAAAAACAAGAATTTGTGAACACAAGTGTGCAATTAGAAATAGAGATGAGAAGTCGTCAGTGGCACGACATTTCTATGAATTTAAACATGACGTCAGTGACTTGAAATTCTGCGGGTTGGAAAGTGTGGTTATGCCAAAAAGAGGCGGAGACAGAGAGAATTTACTGCTTAGAAGGGAATGTTTTTGGATTCATCAGATATACACAATGATACCTAATGGATTAAATGAGGAATTGTTGTTGCATTGCTTTTTATGATTTATTTGTATGATTTATTTGTTGAATTTATTTTGATGTTTTCATGTTAATCAATTAAGTCACGTGGGTGGATACGAGTGCAGTGATTTACCATATATTGATTGCACCTGCATATGTTTGCTTGCCTGACACTGAGGAAGGGAGATAACCCGAAACGTCTGTCCACAGGCTATAAAAAAGTGAAAATAAAAAAGTGAAAAATATATGACTAGGAGTGCTGTACTCTCGTTTGTTTTACTATGTCCTTTTAAATCATGATTTTATGCTGCTCTTATAGTATTTTATTTCTTTCTATTCTTCTGTAGTTGTTTTTATTTTTTATTTTTTTTAATTTCAATTCCTATTGTTTTATGTAAAGCACATTGAGTTGCCATTGTGTATGACAAGCGCTGTATAAATAAAGCTGCTTTGCCTTGCCTTGCCTTACTATGAAGTGCAGAAGCCAGTCAAAATCACTGCCCCACACTCTATACAAACACTACACTACACTACACACACAGTACTGGAGGTGGTGGAAAAGTTGACATTCCTGAAGTTCCTACTGGTGAGGAGGAGTAGGACACACTATATTTAATATATTAATTTAGAAACAAGCTTATAATAACAACTGGACACACAATACACTATTTGTTTTAGTGGTTCAGGTGGTCGAGTCCCAACAGGTAGGGGTTAGACAGTACAGATACATGTCATTAAGGAGCAGGTAGGGGTTAGACTGTACAGACAGGTCATTAAGGAGCAGGTAGGGGTTAGGCAGTACAGAGACAGGTCATTAAGGAGCATGTGGGGGTTAGACAGTACAGAGACAGGTCATTAAGGAGCATGTAGGGGTTAGACAGTACAGAGACAGGTCATTAAGGAGCAGGTAGGGGTTAGACAGTACAGAGACAGGTCATTAAGGATCAGGTAGGGGTTAGACAGTACAGATACAGGTCATTAAGGATCAGGTAGGGGTTAGACAGTACAGAGACAGGTCATTAAGGAGCAGGTAGGGGTTAGACTGTACAGAGACAGGTCATTAAGGAGCAGGTAGGGGTTAGACAGTACAGAGACAGGTCATTAAGGAGCAGGTAGGGGTTAGACAGTACAGAGACAGGTCATTAAGGAGCAGGTAGGGGTTAGATAGTACAGAGACAGGTCATTAAGGAGCAGGTAGGGGTTAGACAGGACAGAGACAGGTCATTATGCAGCAGGTAGGGGTTAGACAGTGCAGAGCCAGGTCATGAAGGAGCAGGTAGGGGTTAGACAGTACATAGGCAGGTAATTAAGGAGCAGGTAGGGGTTAGACAGTACAGAGACAGGTCATTAAGGAGCAGGTAGGGGTTAGACAGTACAGAGACAGGTCATTAAGGAGCAGGTAGGGGTTAGATAGTACAGAGACAGGTCATTAAGGAGCAGGTAGGGGTTAGACAGGACAGAGACAGGTCATTATGCAGCAGGTAGGGGTTAGACAGTGCAGAGCCAGGTCATGAAGGAGCAGGTAGGGGTTAGACAGTACAGAGACAGGTCATTCAGGAGCAGGTAGGGGTGACACAGTACAGAGACAGGTCAGTAAGGAGCAGGTAGGGGTTAGACAGTACAGAGACAGGACATTAAGGAGCAGGTAGGTGTTAGACAGTACATAGACAGGTAATTAAGGAGCAGGTAGGGGTTAGACAGTACAGAGACAGGTCATTAAGGAGCATGTAGGGGTTAGACAGTACAGAGACACATCATCAAAGGAGCAGGTAGGGGTTAGACAGTAGAGACAGGTCATTAAGGAGCAGGTAGGGGTTAGACAGGACCAAGACAGGTCATTAAGGAGCAGGTAAGGGTTAGACAGGACAGAGACAGGTCATTATGCAGCACATAGGGGTTAGACAGTGCAGAGTCGGGTCATTAAGGAGCAGGTAGGGGTTAGACAGTACAGAGACTGGTCATTCAGGAGCAGGTAGGTGTTAGACAGTACAGAGACAGGTAGTTAAGGAGCAGGTAGGGGTTAGACAGTACAGAGACAAGTCATTAAGCAGCAGGTAGGGGTTAGGGGGCCTCTTGCGCTAGGATGTCTACAGGTAAGACTGGGGACACTGGGGTTTTAACCCAGCACCTTTCGGGTTCTAACATTAAAACCAACGATAAACAACTACTATTCACCATTTGGTTAATTTAACAGCTAAACTAAGTGGGTATATCAGTAGTTCACAGTCGGTGGTAACGTTAGGACCCTCGTAACCCCCCAGAGTGCATACTAAGTACTGAAAGGCAACACTAGGACCGGAGTCGGACATGCATCGACCCACTAGGATCAGAGTCACACCCACCACCCTTACCTGCGTGCGGCATGGTGATGGTGTCGTTGGCGTTGCCCGCGCCCACGTTGAAGATGACCACCGCCGAGGCGTTGTGGCCGGCCGCGTGGCGGATCTTGTCCCGGTAGCTGCAGTTCCCGCGGGCGACGAGGGCGACCCACGCCCCGGCCTGCTGCCCCTGCACCCCCTGCTGCCCCCCCTGCTGCTGCCCCCCGCCGCCGCCGCCGCCGCCGGGCGCCGAGAACCGAGTGGCCGGGTCGCACGCCTGCCGGTCCTGCGGGGCGGACGGCATGGCCACGGGCCCGCGGGCGTCCCGCTTCGGCGAGTGCTCCCCGTAGCGGCCGCACTCCGTCTTCTCCGTGCGCAGCTCCGAGGTGGCCGGGTCCACGTAGGTGATGTTGACGAAGGCGGTGTACCACTCCTCCCGCTCCGCCACGGTGAAGTCCAGGCACAGCAGGTGCACGAAGCAGAGGGACAGCAGCCACGTCGAGAGCGCCAGGCTGCGGCACGCCGCCACCAGAGACCCCGCCATCACCGCCGCCCTTCTTTTTCTTCTTCTTCCCTCTCCTCCTTCACGAGATGGTCGTCCTGGGTCCCGGCGCCACGGCCGCCTCTCTCTCTCTCTCCTCTCTCTTTTTTACTCCGCCATGCCGCGCCGCTCGGCTCGGAAGAGCAGCAGCAGCTGTCTCTCGGACCCACCGGCCCCCCGCTCTCCCCCGTCCCCCCTCTCTGTCGCCGCGGAGGGGTCGCTCCCTCCTGGGCGGCCGCTGCGGAGGGAGATGCTCGCCGCGGGTCCGACGGCGCGACGGGGGTGGAAGTGCTCCACGCGCCGGGGGACAGTGTGGATAAACACGGGTGGTGTAGATAGGGTGGTGGTGTGGTAGGGGTGGGGTTATTTGATTTCTCCGGGATAAGTTTGTGTGTTGGGGTGGCGGCGGTAGGGAGCTGTAGGCCCGGCCGTGTTGTTGTGACTGGAGGACCGGGGAGCAGAGAGCGGGTTTGGGGGCGGACGTCGCGGAGCAGCGGCCCCTAGCGGGCTGGAGGCCGACCCACAACAACATGTACTGCCATGGTTGAGATTGGTAGTTCACCCTGGAAACATTGCATTTAGTACACATGTAGTAAACATCAATGTAGTAGTATTAATATGTATTTTAAATTAGTATTTATAGTTATGAGTAGTAGTAATATTAATAGTAGTATAATTGAAATAGTAGTTTTCTCATCTGAGGTATTATGTATTATTCTAAACTGATAAATAAAACACACTCAGGATATTTATTCTGTTGAATACTTTATTAAATCAGAGACGTTAAATAAAACCACCAACGCCTCAAGTAATACAACAACTACACAATAATTATTCTATTTATCTGTACAGGATTGTCAACCTAATATTATGTTCCCACATGTCTGTGTGTCTCTGTGTCAGTGTGTCTCTATGTGTCAGTGTCTCTATGTGTCAGTGTGTCTCCATGTGTCAGTGTCTCTCTCTGTCAGTGTGTCTCTGTGTCAGTGTCTCTCTGTCTCAGTGTGTCTCTAAGTGTCAGTGTTTGTGTGTGAGCTGTAAGTCCCTGCAGGAGGTCTGTATATCTTGGGGAAGGTAAGGAGCTGAATTCTGCTGAAGGCGTATCTCCTCCAGCCCACGTTCTTCTGGACATTGTCCATCCTGCAGCCCTCACTGTACACACACACACACACACACACACACACACACACACACACACACACACACACACACACACACACACACACACACACACACACACACATGCACACCCACACACATGTGTTACTGGTAGTCCAGGATGTGTTACTGGTCTCCAGTGTGTGTTACTGGTCTCCATGATGTGTTACTGGTGTGTGCTACTGGTCTCCAGTGTGTGTGTTACTGGTCTCCAGTATGTGCTACTGGCGTGTTGCTGCTCTCCAGTATGTGTTACTGATGTGTGTTACTGGTCTCCAGTATGTGTTAATGGTGTGTGTTACTGGTCTCCAGTATGTGTTACAGGTGTGTGTTAATGGTAGTCCAGTATGTGTTACTTGTGTGTGTTACTGGTCTCCATGTTACTGGTAGCCCATTATGTGTTACTGGTCTCCAGTGTGTTACTGGTCATCCCGTTTTTGTTACTGGTGTGTGTTACTGGTCTCCAGTGTGTTACTGGTAGTCCAGTGTGTGTGTTACTGGTCTCCAGTGTATTTGGTAGTCCAGTTTGTGTTACTGGTGTGTCACTGGTCTCCAGTGTGTTACTGGTATTCCAGTATGTGTTACTGGTGTGTGTTACTGGTCTCCAGTATGAATAGAGTGGTGCAGGGATGACGTATCTTTGTAGGCCAACCAGGAAGTTAGCATCGCCCTGGGTTCCCTTGACAAAAAGCCAATGGGGTTTTCCCAAGTTTTGTGGCAAACAAAAGTTTATGATACTCACACGTTTTGTTAAGCAAGATACTCTTCACCAATGAACACTACTTTTATGACTTTTGAAGCGTAAATGCAATCGCCAGAATTGTTTTAAGACTCGTAAAAATTCACGAGTGGGGTATTTGCCGACATATCTTATGTTGTAAAACAAAACGTGTAAATCTCTTTAGCTGGTGTTTACCACAGACCTTATTTCAGGCATCTAACCAAAAACCCATTAAAAAAACCTGTTGACTTCGAGACGAGGGAACCAGAAGGACTCATTCCTGCACCACTCTATTACTGGTGTGTGTTACTGGTCTGCAGTATGTTACTGGTAGTCCAGGGCGATAAGGAGACTGATGATAAGCCAGAGCACCAGGAGGTGAGAGATGACCAGCATAAAGATTACAGGGTAGAGGTGACACCCAGGGGCCTGGGGGCCCACGGCAGGGGCCCCGACCCAAGGTCCTACCCGGGGCACAGAGCACCACGGACGGGCATAACAAGCCACCATCTGACCCCAGGAGAGGTGAGATCTGGGAAGAGATGTGGTGTGTGGAGGAGAGATGTGGTGTGTGGAGGAGAGCAGAGATGTATGTGGAGGAGAGATGTGGTGTGTGGAGGAGGAGAGATGTGGTGTGTGGAGAAGAGGAGAGATGTGATGTGTGGAGGAGAGGAGAGATGTGGTGTGTAGAGGAGGAGAGATGTGGTGTGTGGAGGAGAGGAGAGATGTGGTGTGTGAAGGAGAGGAGAGATATGTGTAGAGGAGGAGACATGTGATGTGTGGAGGAGGAGAGATGTGGTGTGTGGAGAAGAGGAGAGATGTGGTGTGTGGAGAAGAGGAGAGATGTGGTGTGTGGAGGAGAGGAGAGATGTGGTGTGTGGAGGAGAGGAGAGATGTGGTGTGTGGAGGAGAGGAGAGATGTGGTGTGTGGAGGAGAGGAGAGATGTGGTGTGTGGAGGAGAGGAGAGATGTGGTGTGTGGAGGAGAGGAGAGATGTGGTGTGTGGAGGAGAGGAGAGATGTGGTGTGTGGAGGAGAGGAGAGATGTGTGTAGAGGAGGAGAGATGTGGTGTGTGGAGGAGGAGAGATGTGGTGTGTGGAGGAGAGGAGAGATGTTGTGTGTAGAGGAGGAGCGATGTGGTGTGTGGAGGAGAGGAGAGGAGAGATGTGGTGTGTGGAGGAGGAAATATGTGGTGTGTGGAGGAGAGGAGAAAGAGAAGAAAAGAGGAAACAGATGATTGATGGACGAGGGTTTGATGAAAGAAGAAAGAAGATTTAAAATAAATAACATTAAATGATTTTTAAACAATAAAAGTGAACAATCAAATGTATTATTATCCAAATATAGTTGTAAAAACAAATCTCAGGAGGCAGGAGAGAAGTGAGAAAGGAGCGAAGATGTTCCACTCTTACCAATTATGAATCACTAATAATGAATAATGAACAATGAATAATGAATAATGAATACACACACACCTCCTCATGGTGTCCAGGGTGGGGTGGAAGTGTGTGTGTCGGAGTGTGTGTGCGTCTCGGAGGAGAACACACTGCTCAAGTGTGACTGACATCGCCGTCCTGTCTTTAGCGCTCTTACAGCTAGTCACACGCACACCATGGACCCTACGACACACCTATACACACACACACACACACACACACACACACACACACGATGATATATCATACATCATCACATGACAAGTAAACACTTACAACTACTCCTGAGGAGAAAGGAGGAAAGAAGAGAACAGTAGAACAGGAGAGGAGGAGAGGAAAGAGGGAGGAGAGGGGGGGGGGAGGAGAGGAGAGGAGAGGAAAGGAGAGGAAAGGGGAGAAGAGGAGAGGGGGAGTAGAGGAGAGGAGAGGAGAAGTCTGTTACCGAGGCAGCTAACCACAGGACCTCAACGTTCTTCCTCTTCCGGCTCCCAACAGAACTCTGGAGAGAGGACAACAACGCCTCTATATCTGACCCTGCTGGAGAGTTAGTATGTTGTTATAAATTTGATAATTAGCTTGAGTGAAATTCATACACAGGCAGGCAGGCAGACAGACAGACAGACAGACAGGATGACAGACAGGCTGACAGACAGACAGCTGTCTCACCTCCTAGGAGTGTATCTCTGAGAGTTAAATAGTAGGACTTGAGAAGCTCACAGTTTTCCTGGTTTATCCTGTCCTGCAGAGAACAGTCCCCAAACCTACACACACACACACACCCACCCACACACACATTTCAGTGACTGTGTCTGGAGCACTCGATAATGCCAGTGATTCAATGCCGTAATGTGTGTGTGTGTGTGTGTGTGTGTGTGTGTGTGTGTGTGTGTGTGTGTGTGTGTGTGTGTGTGTGTGTGTGTGTGTGTGTGTGTGTGTGTGTGTGTGTGTGTGTGTGTGTGTGTGTGTGTGTGTGTACCTCTCTGCTAGACTCTGGTTCTGGTTGATTCCGATGTTGAACAGGACTGGATGGACCCTGATCAGACCCCCCGCCTGCAGTTCCTGTGGCAATGACCCAAACGTCTCAGCCGGAAACCGCAGCTCCACAACGAGACTACCGCTGACGAGAACCAGTAAGAATCACCATGACAACCAGTAAGAATCACCATGATTGCCAGTAAGAATCACCATGACAACCAGTAAGAATCACCATAACAACAGGTAGACATGGTTACTTCCAGGAGTGTGTGTGTGTGTCGGTGTCTGTTTGTGTGTTACCGTGTTCCTCTCAGGGTTGGTAGGAGGTGGTCTGGATGGTCTGATGTTGCTGCGGTAACGCAGAACGCCACTCTGCTGAGATCAGACACTCCCACTTCCATGTCCTCCAGCATACCCACCTCCTCACCTACACACACACACACACACAATAAACACACACACACTTGCATGTGTATGTATACGTATGTGCGTGTGTGTGTGTGTGTGTGTGTGTGTGTGTGTGTGTGTTTTTTTTTGGGGGGGGGGCGTACCGTAGGTGCTCAGCAGGGCTTCAAACTGCACCAGGACTCCTGCTGTGTGGAACTGGAGGAGAACCTCCGGCTGATTCACACTCTCATACACCCTCAGTACCACCCCACACACCAGCACCACTAGCTGGACCAGAGAGAGAGGGGAGGGAGAGGGAGAGGGAGAGGGAGAGGGAGAGGGAGAGGGAGAGGGAGAGGGAGAGGGAGAGGGAGAGATTTGATTTTTTTGAAATCATTTATTTACACCATATACAATATTTATATATACATTATTCCCAATCAATTAAACAAAAAACTCAATACAAATGCAGGACTAAAAATTAATTTATCATAAATTACTGAGCAAACACCACATTTTCGTAAAATCATTAAGGCTATTCATGGCTGCATGAAATCTAAAATCCACCCATACTCTAGCTCTCACTAAAACTATAAAAAGAGGAACTAACTTATGACCAGAAACATTTTCTATTTTGTTTTTCTTACTCTTATAAATGGAAAACTCTGAATATCCACAATCTCCATCTCTAGCTCATTCATTGATCTAGTAATACTATGAGTGACATTGAGAGTGTATTGCTGGCACAATTGTCTAATTTCAATTTTTCCATAGTTCCACCATTGTCTCAAGGATGCAAATTCAGCTTTTCTATACCTAAACACCCTCCAAAAATAAATAAAAGTGTCTTTAAAATGAACATCCAAAAGAAATGCAGTGTTAAAGTGCCAGTATGCACTTTTGTGTTTAATATTCCTGGCCCAAACATTACAGATAACCATCGAATGATCTGCAAACCCTACAGGTACTATTCTGCACCCTTTGACCCTATTAAAATGATGCCGAAAACATTGCAGTCTGTCCAGTCTAGCCAAAGAAATTATATTATCCCTGCTGCGCAACCATGTATAGTATTTCCTTGTAATGCAATTCTCTCCACACATCAGCCAAATTCTGAGATTCAACTAAATTAGTCATTTGAAGCAGCATGAGGCTCACACACCAATCATCACATCTCTTGCTCCATTGAGGTTATAAGTGTTGTGACTCTGAATTCACACATAAAAAATGAGAGGAGAATAAAACAAGACACACCACCCTGCTCTGTCTGTCTCTGTGTGGCTTCACCCGCCTCCCCACTCCTTGCTTTAAGCAGAAATCACTTTTTCGGGACATCCTCGTACTAAATGCCCCTCCTTCCCACAGCTGAAACACTTTGAAGTCCCAGAGTTCGCAAATCAAATCTCAGTTTAAACACCGGGTTAAGCTCCGCATCATTTCTTTTAAGAGCCATAAGAATAAGATAAGTCGTCTGTATGAAACAACGTGTTTCAACAGCAGAGATTTACATCTTGATTACAGTAAAGTTTTCTAACCGGGGACACTACTTTCCTGTATCATGACAATTGATTTAACAACCACATCATCACCTATGAACGGGGGGAATATTAGATATGGTGACTTGTGCTCGGTGTACCGAGAGAGTCACCATAACAAAAGCATCGTTAATCGTATGCCGGTCTCAATCATTTTAATAACATAATAATACTTTCCACAAAGAGAGCGAGAGAGAGAGAGCGAGAGAGAGGAAGAGAGAGAGAAGGAGGGAGATAGAGAGAAGGGTGCGAGGAGCGAGAGGAGAGAGAGAGCAGGAGAGAGCGAGAGAAAGAAGAGAGAGAGAGAGAAGACAGGTAGAGAGGAGAGAAGACGATGAGAGAAGACAGAAGAGATAGAGAAAGACAGAGCGAGAGAGCGAAAGACAGAGAGAGAGGAGAAAGACAGAGGACAGAGACAGATGAGAGAGATATTTGGTAGTGGAAAAGTTAGGCCAACCATAAAGTAATTATCTGCTTCTCTTCTCCTCAAATATTCAGCAGCAGCTCTTTAAAGGGAAAACCACACCTACCCTACCACCACTTATTGTAGATGAAAAGTTGATGTAGTGGGTTTTTACACACAAACACACCACACACACACACACACCCCACACACACCACACCACACAACACACACACACCACATCTCACACACAGGCATTACCGCCCTGGCTGAAGACAGCCGTCTCTCCAGTGTGATGGCGTAAAAGGGGTGTGATGGTGTGAGGAGGCTCACGCCCTCCTGCTAGGAGAACTACGGCTCATGCAGACCTGGCCTTCTGGGACGCCTCGCGCACGCACCTCCCCTCAGACGTCATCCTACCAGGGGGAGCAGCGGTCCCTGGCGGCTGCCACCTGGGTAGCTGGCTGACACACACACACACCAACACACACACACAAAACACACACACACACACACACAAAATAGCAGACCACAACAGTACAATCATTTTTTTGTACATCTCTTTTTTGTTGTTGATTTCCTTTACAAAAGTAGCCGTGCAACGAGTGTGATTACGTCCAGCGAGCCACGTTGTTATGGTGAGTTCTAAACCAGACGCCAGGGAACCTGACAACCCCATTCATAGGATGCTCACCAATCAAACCCACTGCAGCTGTTGCCCGAGGGCAGCGGCAGAAGTCTTACTTTAACACACAGAAACACAGCAACCCCCACGATGTCACCTCTTCTTACAGACATATCGGCCGGGCCGCTTCCGGTTGCGGTGATGACATAAACTTCCTGTGTGGGCGCCTCTCGGCCAGCAGTCGGTCCATCATCAGCATCAGGCAGTTCAAACTCTGTGTAACGTTTGCCCACGTCTGTCCTACACACACGCACGCACACACGCACACACGCACACACACTACATATGCACACACAGTCATTATATATATACTATATTATTATATATATATACGCAACAGAGTGGTGCAGGAATGAGTCCTAAAACCCGGATATCCGTTAGCATGTTAGCACTTCCGATTCCCTCGCCTCGAATCAAAAGGTTTTTTGAATAGGTTTTTGGTTTGATGTCTGAAATAAGGTCAGTGGTTAAACACCAGCTTAAGAGATGGCACCTTTTGGTCTACGACATAAAATACATCAGTAAATACCCCACTCGTGAATTTTGAAGCTTTTACATGTCTTAAAAAACTTCTGGCGATTGCATTTACGCTTCAAAAGGCATAAAAGTAGTGTTCATGGTGAAGAGTATATTGCTTAACAAAACATGTTAGGTTGTCATAGACTTTTGTTTGCCATAAAGCTTATTTTCTGCAATAATGCAAAATCCAATGGAAAAAAAACCCATTGATATACACAAACTAGGGGACATGATTATATAACACAACAAAACCAAAGACCTACACACACACACACACAGCCTATTATTACCAGTCCTCCTCATCGTATTCTGTGCAGCCCAGGAGGAAGTCCTTCCTGATTGGTGAGTGTGGCTTGCTGAGCACCCCGTTGCCCGTGGTAACGGAGGTGGGGCCTCTGGAAGGGGCAGGGCTCAGTGCGTGGGTGGCCCAGTAAGGTGCTCCTCACAAGACGTCTTTGAGCGCGTGCACACAACTGCTCTGTCTGGGAGGGGGCGGGGCAATGTTCAGTGTACTTCTTCCTGACATGGCTGATAGCTGTGATGTCACCTCACTCAATCACTTACTGAATACATAACTATTATACCATTTTATTATGATATTATTATTCTCACACTGAGGAGGTAGACACACTGAAAGCTGGAGAAATTAATAGGGCTGCCCCCCTATATATAATATAATAGTCGACCAACCCCTCTAGTCGACGTCAGAGGCTTAGTCGAAATAAGTTTTCATTAGTCGCACAATAAGTAAAACATAAAAATAACACGCCAAAAGCATCACAACCGAATACATCCATGGTCGCAAAAAGCCCCTGATTTTACTCATCGCTGCCTCTTGCATCACTGCAGAAATATTGACCAAACGATGGCTCTATAGAGAGGCGTGCTGCTGCCCGACCGTCTCCTCGGTAGGCCCTACACCTGCCCCAGGTATAGGCCTACACCTGGGCAGGTATACACCTAGGTAGATAGACACCGCTAGACACACGGGACTAATACCGGTGATCACCTTCAAACCTAGTCCCTTATGGATGTCCCTTTAGTTTCCCGTGTCCGTTCGCTGTAATTCGGAGCGTGAATATCTGTTGAATATCTAATATCTTTCTACACTTTAAAAAACAAATAAATACCAACAAATATTTTTTCCATTTGCTTGCTTTTAAATAAAGTTGTGTGCAGTTATACGGTGTATAAATACAATTATCAAAAGTGTTCAATGTCTCCTTTCCTGGTTGTTCAGACAACCCTTCATAACCGCTTGGTCCATGCCGTTAATAGGCGGCCCGCTTCGTGCTTCGTGCTTGTAAGAATAATATTTTTAAAGGCTGATTATGACGGTTTTGTATTATCTGTAAGTAGCACAGGTTAACAGTGTTCTTTTATAACACTCTTGCCCTGGAACTCAAACCCATTCCTCCCCCCTCCCGATCGCCCCAAAAATACATTGAAATAATGGACATTAAAAGTGCGACGATTTAGTCGGACCATCGGCAATGAAATGGCGAGTCAAACTAAGGAAATCTTCTAGCCTCGCGGCAGCCCCTAGAAATACATTTATACTAATTTAAAATTCATCCATACAGTGGATGAACATGTGTGTGTGTGTGTGAGTGTGAGACCTGGTAGGCCAGTCTGTCCAAGGCCTGCTGTAGCCGGGTGGGGCTGAGCTCCAGGGAGGAGGTCAGCACCTCCTCAGACAACCCGAAGATCAGTGGCTGTAGCTTGGCCACACTGGCCAGTAGAGCCCTGGCCCTGGAGCCCCTCGCCTGGAGCGAAGCCACAGAGGACTGGGAGGAGGGGCTTAGATTAGTAAACGAAAAATGATTGGATGGGAGATGGACAAATACACACACGCACGCACACACACCTCTGGCTGGTGTGCTTGTTGAGGAGTTTTTCAGTCCTCCGTGTTTAAAGGACATGTGATGTTCGGGGAGCAGCTCCCACTGTGATGACATCATAACACACACCTGGAGAGAGAGTTATGACATCATAACACACACCTGGAGAGAGAGTTATGACATACATCATAACACACACCTGGAGAGAGAGTTATGACATCATAACACACACCTGGAGAGAGAGTTATGACATCATAACACATACCTGGAGAGAGTTATGACATCATAACACCACCTGGAGAGAGAGTTATGACATACATCATAACACACACCTAGAGAGAGAGTTATGACATCATAACACACCTGGAGAGAGTTATGACATCATAACACACCTGGAGAGAGAGAGTTATGACATCATAACACATACCTGGAGAGAGTTATGACATCATAACCCACACACCTGGGGAGAGAGTTATGACATCATAACCACACCTGGAGAGAGTTATGAGATCATAACACACACCTGGAGAGAGAGAGTTATGACATCATAAGGTGGCAGGTGGTAACATTATAACAGACGAGAGAGGTAACATTATAACAGAGAGAGAGAGAGAGAGAGGGGTAACGTTATACAAGAGAGAGAGGGGAGAGATATAACATTATAACAGAGGAGAGAGGGGGGGAGAGAGAGGTAACATTATAACAGAGAGAGAGTGAGGGAGAGATGTAAATTATAACAGAGAGATAGAGAGGAGAGAGGTAACATTTATAACAGAGAGGGAGAGTGAGAGAGAGGTAACATTATAACAGAGAGGGAGAGGGAGAGAGAGGTAACATTATAAACAGAGAGGGAGAGGGAGAGGAGAGGTAACATTATAACAGAGCGAGAGAGTGTGTTACCTGGGATCACCTCCATTCTCTGCAGGTGGAGGTTAGTGGGAACAAACTGCACATGTCTGTCTGCCTTCCTCTGAGACGACTTGAAACTAGAGGAGCTGAGGAGAGGAGAGGAGAGGAGAGGATAGGAGAGGGAGAGGAGAGAAGACGGAAAGGACGACAAAACAAAGGTTATCTATAGCAAGTAATTAATAGATAATCAACGAATCAGATGGTTTGAACAGGTGTGTTGGTCACTGCGACAGGTGACGTGTGTCTCACCTTTCACCTGTTGAGCTCTGACAGCGTCTCCTTGTACCAGCCAATCCGCTGGCTGCACGTGACTGATGACATCACGCACTCAGTCCATCCCCGTCAGGAGAGAGGTCACAGAGGTCATTCAGCTCTTGGATCCCTGAGAGAGAGACAAAAGGTGATCCCATGTCTCTTATTTGATATTTCCTTGCTCCTCGATCCCGCTTGAACCAGAAGTAATTCTGGAAGGAGGGATCTCTGAGCGAGCTATGAGCGAGGATACGGAGCAGCCTTACTGTAACTCTCACAAACTGAATTAACAACATGTTGTTAATAACTCCACCCCTCACATCTGGCCCAAAATTGAACTAGATGGCAGCAAAACAGTACAAGTGCCTGTTATTTTATGCTTATTGATAACTAATAATAAATAATAATAACTAATAATAATAATAATAATACATATATTAATAATAATAATAATAACTTTATGTATGTGCATTTTCAAGCGAACGTTAGAAAGTGCTTTCCATAAAAATAAAAATAGGAAGAGTAACAGTTACAAAAAACCCAAAAGGGAGAGCACGCAACAACGTAATGAATAGAAGAGGCAAAAAGATAAAAGATGTGTTTAAACGGAGTCCTGAAGGCGGGGGGGGGGGGGGGGGGGGGGGGGGGCTTACTGTTTGTGTCAGTGTGAATATAACGGCTAACAGATGCTGACAGCCAGATCAGCTGTGCTGCCGTATTCAAAAACCCAGACATTGCTTCACATGACCGCTTCAAGGAGCAAGTGAGGGAAACGTGGATTGAATTTAAGAGACTTGGGATGCACCTAAAGAGAGAGAGAGAGAGAGAGAGAGAGAGAGAGAGAGTTAGCAGTCAAAAGAGAGAGAGTGGTAGAGAGTGAGAGCGGAGGGAGAGAGAGAGTGGTAGAAAGAGTGAGTGGTAGAGAGAGAGAGAGAGAGAGAGAAGAGAGAGGTGGTATGTCGTTTTAGTTTATTCTCTTAATTAGTTGACGAGGTCATTGTGTTAACCTGTTTCCTCATTAACGGCCTGCAGCCTGAAGTCCATTCTTACATAGGTGCATCCCAAGTCTCTTAAATTGCATCACGTTTCCCTCACTTGCGTTTTCCTTGCGTCTTAGTCCCTCCCACCGAGGATGCATGGAAGGCTGCTCTCCTGTATCCTCGCTCATAGCTCCTCAGAGATCCCTCCTCGCTCTCGATTCCTCGCTCCTTGGAGCAGGAATAAAAGCTTTCGGACCAGAACGACTTCGGTTCAAGCGAGGATCGAGGAGCAAGGAAATATCAAATAAGAGAATTGGGATGCACCCCATGTGTCATCATTTTGTTCAACATTTGTTTTTAGTTCCTGATGTAATGTAACTAATTATGGGTTGCTCGTTTTATGTACCAGTAGACGTATCTCCACTAGTTTAGTCTGCTACCCTGCCCTGGTACATAGAAGGAGCAGAATGATTAGTGTTACGAGAGACACCTGTTTGTCCTACGATGACACTCTGTGAAAAAGGTCTATTCTGATATTTTATATTTAGAGACTTTTGTTGACCTTCTTGCTGTGTATTTGTCTGCATTTGGGTACACACACGCACACACACCACAACACAGACACACAGACACATGCACACATGCTATGGGGGGTGAAAAGGGTCACGGGGGACTAGACACACGTACTAGATAGACCTTTCCAGGTAATCAATCAATGAAACGGATAATAATAGTCCTATTAATAATTATAGGCTAATAATATTAGTCTATTATTAATAGTTTTTTTGTTTTAGCTGTATTGTCATTATGTTCATAACACAGAGGAGCACCTGAATGGATTAATATAAAATAACAACGAAAATAAAACAACATGAATGACAGCTAAAACAAAAAATGATCAATAATGGACTAATATTATCAGCCTATTTATGAATAGGCGTATTATTATCCTAGTTTCATTGATTACCTGGAAAAGTCTATCTAGTCCATTTAAGGCTACATAAATGACGAAAACAATAAAACAACAATAATGATACACGTGCGCACGCGCTTGTGCATGTGCATGATGCAGAATGCGCACGAACATACGTAACAGTACACGCGTGTTTCGGCGTCATGCTGGTCTGCATGCTGAGTTGTACTCAACACAGACGTACAGGGCCGAATTAAGAGGCAGGGGCCCCTAGGCTGCAGGTTGATGTAGGCCCCCCACCCCCCACCATGAAGGACCAGCCTCCGAAAATTTTTGTTGAGCGGGGGGGGGGGGGGGGTGCTAGCGGAGATTTTGGTTGAGCGGGGGGGGGGGGGGGGGGGGGCGATTCGGCCAATGGGGGCCCCCTGGCAGACTGGCACACTGGGAGAGAGAGACATACGACAGAGAGAGAGAGAGAGAGAGAGAGAGAGAAGAGACAGAGACAGGACAGATCATGTTGTGGCCACTACCTGTCTGTCCTCTGGGTTCTAAAGAGCTTACAGGACATAATAAACATCTACGCTGGGGGGGGGGGGGGGGGGGCGAGCGGATCGAGGGGCTACCGGATCGGGGCTACCGATTCGGCCAATCGGGGGCCCCTGGCGGACTGGCACACGTGGGGGCCCCTAGGCTGCAGCCATATCTAGCCTGTGCGTTAGTCGGCCCTGCAGACGTACATGTGGGACTTTTAGTTAAAAAATACACGAACATACGTAGTGTGTCTAGACCTTTTCACCCCATAACATGCACGCACCACACACATGCAAGCGCACACGACACACACACACACGCGCACGTACACGCACACACACACGCACACACACGCACACACCTAGCCTTCTTTCCTGGATGAGGTTGTCCAGGAGCATCGTGGGAGGTGAAGGTCAAAGGTGTTTCAGACATCTGCTTCACCAGATCAGCGGTCTGTCTCGTGGGCCGGTACAATTACACACCCTGCTACACAACATACAGACACACACATAGCACTCGTTACCTTAACACTGCTACACAACACTACAGACACACATAGACATCGTTACCTTACACACCCTGTACACAACACTACAGACACAACATAGACTCGTTACCTTACACACCCTGCTACACAACATTACACACACAAGAAACTCATTACCTTAACACCCTGCTACAAACACTACAGACACACACATAGACACTCATTACCTTACACACTGCTGCAACACTAGACACACATAAACATCATTACCTTACACACTGCTGCACAACACTAGACACACATAAAACTATTACACCAGCTACACAAACTACAACATAGATCATTACCTTAACACTGTTACACATACCACAATAGACACTTACTTACCCACTTAAAACATACACACACATAGAACTCATTACCTTA
>JAOPHQ010002508.1:0-20642 GCA_030340625.1 Merluccius polli | reverse complement strand
AAACTGTGTATGTTTTCTAATGTGTGTACAACATAATGATGGAATGAATGGTATTATATTTGGTTCCATTGAGAAGTTGGAACAGGAAATGAACGGTGTTTCAGTTAACGTGGGCACATTACATTTAGACATTGCAGTAAGTATTTGAGCAAACTCTTGCCTTTAACAGGTTATGAGAATTCAGGATATACTAGTGGTTAGGTGGTGTGTGTGTGTGTGTGTGTGTGTGTGTGTGTGTGTGTGTGTGTGTGTGTGTGTGTGTGTGTGTGTGTGTGTGTGTGTGTGTGTGTGTGTGTGTGTGTGTGTGTGTGTGTGTGTGTGTGTGTGTGTGTGTGTGTGTGTGTGTGTGTGTGTGTGTGTGTGTGTGTGTGTGTGTGTGTGTGTGTGTGACAGGGACAGTTCTGGGTTTGATCCCCCAGTGCGGACAGCCGGACCCCGACCTGCTCCTTAATGCCGCTTTGAATTACAGCACCTGCTACGTTACCAAATGGTAAACTAGGCAGCGGCAAACGCATTCGACCGAGAGCTAATGGCTATATTCATTAAAAAATGAAGTAAAAAAATAAAATGATAAATATAATAATAATAATAAAATGATAGATAAAAATAAAATGTTTATCAGTGGTAATAAAAAAAACGTCGTCATGCAGCCTGTGTGTGAATCGCACATGCTAAATAAGCCAATGGTGTGCAGACGGACCCGGACCCGGAACCAACGTGTGTTCACTCCGGACGCCACCGGACGGACGGACCGGATGTAAACAAGCGGGCAACCGAAAGTACTATTTCTAGCTACCTGAGGCAAGACGGTGAGACGTGAGCATTACAGCTATATATATATATACATATATAACACACACAATTTGTACATGCGCAGTTGACAACCCTTCCCCCGTATACCTTTGAGCAAGGCATCTCTAATACTCTAATATGAGCTAATCTAACCTCATGTCTAGCGTGTCCACTGCGGTGTGACGGTTTGCGGTGCTGCACGTTGACGAGGCGATCAGCACATACTGAGATTGGACAGTCAAATAGGTTCACAAGTGTGTGTGTGTGTGTGTGTGTGTTAGCAATGGCCGTCCGGTGATGCCCCAGAAGATGCGGCACCACTGGCTGCTGCTCGGCGCGTGCGGGTGGGTGCTGCTCATCCTCATGTTCGCCAGCAAGTTCGTCTCCTTCAGGACCGCCGACGGTAAGAATAAAAATAAACAAATACCCAAACAACAACAACAACGCTCGGGCTTTATGTGGTTTTGTTTTCTCTTCTCAGACTACGGGGAGAAGTCCAACGCCCAGAGCGGGACGGAACCGGGCGCCGAGGCGGCCAAGTCCACCCCGCGGTTCGGCCCGGAGACGCCGGCCGTGAAGGCGACACACAATTTGGTGATTTAAAAAAAAAAATGTCACACACACAAGACGCCGCAGAATCGTTGGCGTCTTTTGGAAGAAATTGCAGTTATAGTTATTCTGAAACTCACTAAACCCAAATTGAAGATTTGGCATTTTGTTTGTCTGTCTGTGATCGCGACCCCCCCCCCCCCCCCCCCCCCACACACACACACACACACACACACGTACGCATGTCGGTAGGACTATAGGACCGCTTTGTCGCGCGCCGCTGAAAAAAAAAAAGAGGTGCGCGACACGGCGCGAACGGGCCAAAAATCCTGTCGCGCCGGCGAGATCTACGTCATTTTGACGTCACAATGTCGCGCGACAGCTCGAGTATACTGGGGCCTTAACGTAGCCGACAAAAGTGGCGTGAAGGTGACCATTCTCGTCGTTTCAGCCTTCCGCGGTGCCCTCGGCGGCGACCGACTGGCTGGACGCGTCGGAGAAGCGGCTGGAGCTGCTGGCGGCCGCGTGCAAGAACACCAGCGGCAAGGCGCGCGCCCCCGTCAACAAGTTCGTCATGGACCGCATCTTCGTGTGCGACAAGCACAAGATTCTCTTCTGCCAGACGCCTAAAGTGGGCAACACGCAGTGGAAGAAGGTTCTCATCGTGCTCAACGGTGAGTCAGGACTTTGTTCGGGGTTTTTTTGTTGTAAAAGACTAAATTTTTCAGTCACAAAAAAATTTCGAAGTTCGACTAGTCACGTGTCATTTTCAAAACTTAGGTCCCCAATTATAATGGCCGGTACCCCTTTTATTGATCGGACGAGCTCTCGTTCAATTTTATTTTTTTATTTACGCGCGGCCACAGGGCAGAGTTGATGCTTTAGTTGTCTTCTTAAATTTAAGTGTTATTTTTTGTTTGTTTTAAAAAAAATCTTAATCTTCAACAAAAAGCCTTCGATAGCAATCAGTGCCTCAAGAGTTTATATTAAGTTATATTTCCGTTTGTGCTTTTTTTTGTTGGATTTCTTTTTTTTTTTTTTTTTTTAAATCTTAGCATTAGCATCTTCTTTGCCAATATTTAGATAGTGTGTTTGTTTAAAAGAGGCGAATTGTCTCTCTCTCTCTCACACACATTCTCTCTCTCTCACACACATTCTCTCTTTCACACACTCTCTCTCTCTCTCTCACATTCTCTCTCTCTCTCTCTCTCTCACATTCTCTCTCTCTCTCTCTCTCTCTCTCACATTCTCTCTCTCTCTCTCTCTCTCACATTCTCTCTCTCTCTCTCTCTCACACATTCTCTCTCTCTCTCTCTCACACATTCTCTCTCTCTCTCTCTCTCTCTCTCTCTCTCTCTCTCTCTCTCTCACACATTCTCTCTCTCTCTCTCTCTCTCACACATTCTCTCTCTCTCTCTCTCTCACACATTCTCTCTCTCTCTCTCTCTCTCTCACTCACACATTCTCTCTCTCTCTCTCACACATTCTCTCTCTCTCTCTCACACATTCTCTCTCTCTCTCTCTCTCTCACACATTCTCTCTCTCTCACACACATTCTCTCTTTCACACACACACTCTCTCTCTCTCTCTCTCTCTCTCTCTCTCTCTCTCAGGCGACTACGCCACGGTGGACGAGGTCCCAGAGGACATTGTCCACCGGCACGACAGGAACCACCTGCGCCGCCTCTCGTCCTTCACGCCTTCGGAGATCACTGAAAGGTGACCGTTTTCGAACGCAGTCCCGACGAAACGCGCCGTCAACGCGCCGTTTACGCCTCTCGTTCCGTGCGTCTTCTTAGCGCACTTTTTCACGTGGCTTTTTTTTGTTGTTGTACATTTTTCTCCCCGCAGACTCAAGAGCTACTTTAAGTTCTTCATCGTGCGCGACCCCTTCGAGCGCCTCATCTCCGCCTTCAAGGACAAGTTCGTGGAGAACCCGCGCTTCGAACCCTGGTACAAGACGCAGATCGCGCCCGCCATCGTCCGCAAGTACCGCCGGGACCACCGCGACACCACCAGCTCTGGCGCCGCCGCCTCCGGCCTGCGCTTCCGGGAGTTCGTCCGCTACCTCGGCGACGCGGACGGCCGCCGGCGCCACCTGGACTACGAGTTCGGCGAGGCGGTCATCCACTGGGCCACGTACACGGAGCTGTGCGCGCCCTGCCAGATCGGCTACAGCGCCGTGGGCCACCACGAGACGCTGGAGCGCGACGTGCCGCACATCCTGCGGGCGGCCGGCGTGGAGCGCCTGGTGGACTACCCGGCCATCCCGCCCGGGATCACCCGCTACAACCGCACCAAGGTGGAGCAGTACTTCGCCGGCGTCAGCAGGCCGGAGGTCCGGAAGTTGTACGCGCGCTACCAGGGGGACTTCCTGCTCTTCGGCTACCCGCCGCCGCTCTTCCTGTTGAGCTGAGATCGTCCGCCCTCTCCTCCTCCTCCTCCTCCCCCCCCCCTCCCCCCTCAGTCTCTCCCCCCCCCCCCCCTTATGTTAACGTAACCTGAGTCTCCTAACCTGACGCCTGGGCGGCTGCAGATGCAGGAGTCCTGTCACTAACACGGTGCCATGAGGGAGCGAGAGAATCCCGTTGGCCTGGTTCTCCCCGCTAAGCTTCCCTGAGGTCAGGTCGTAGGTCAAAGCAGGCCGTCACGGCGGCCGTGTTTTGCAACAAGCCGAAAAACAGTCGCCTCCGTGTTAACCAGCTAACTCCGCCTCCCCTCAAGCTGCCCTCCGCCGTTGCCAAGGCGATCCTCCACCGAGCTCCACCGCGAGCGTCGGCCCCTTTCGTCGGCGAGCAAGACGGCCACGGCCGGGCGAAATCGTTGCCACGGCAACGAGGGGGAAGCAGGATCTTTTAGCATGTGCAGCTGAATGTACACGGTAGCCGACGTATAACTTATTTAGTCTTTGCTAAAAAAAAACCAACTAAAACAAAGGAAAACCAACCAGAGCTGTAGTCAAGACCACCTTTGTCGAGTCCAAGACAAGTCCAAGACCAGGGCTTGTCGAGTCAAGACTGAGCTGTAGGATCAAATTAAGTCATATCGTTTAATTTAAGTACTGTATAGCCTTTTCACTTAAAAGTCACATAAAGCTGAAGTGCAACTTCACATTACTGGGTCTCCGTTTGGCCGAGCTGAGAACATGACTCATGTATATTTATGCTTGAATTTGAAAAAAAAAGGGGGGCGGGGGAGCACTGTGCAATGCAACACACACACACACACACACACACACACACACACACACACACACACACACACACACACACACACACACACACACACACACACACACACACACACACACACAGTATTACCCTGTGAAGTAGCTACTGTGTTGTCCTAGTGTTTCCCTCCTGCGGTGTAGACAGCTACCCTCCACCCCTCCTGTTTTTTTTTGTTTTGTTTTTTTAAAGGTGAGAAGACATCTCCATCATGGCTTCCCAACTGTGTGGATGATGATGATGGGGAGGGAGCGAAGACCAGACCAGAGCGGCAAAGAACATAATGGTAGCAAATAGGAAATAGTTTTGACAAATAAATTGAAGGAGGCCTAATGTAGGATATGTCTTTTTTTTTTTTAACAATTAACAAGCACTCACTTAACTTTTTTTTTAACTTTCACTTTCTCATCTGGTTTAAATATCTCATGCCTACTCGTATTTAAGACTTTTAGTGTGCGTTCGGACCATGAAACCATACTGCCTCCAAATGACCTCTATGCGACCTTTGTGACAAAGGTGATCTCAAATAATATACAGGCTAAGTAATAAAGTCATATAAAACAACTTGTCCTTGCTTTTTTTCCACAGTTTTTCTGTCCAATGCAGTATAAGTCTCGCCAGCAGATGGCAGAATTTCATTTTTAAAACGGGGTTCACTTTATTAATCTCTCTTTACTTTACACCGTCTAGCTTTCAGGTCAATTAAATACAAAAAAATAAGAACATAATATAAAAATGTTTCAAGGTTTGTTATCTCCGCTTCCCCGTTCCCCCCTGTTTCCCACCGACACCGTTTAAGCGTAACACCACCCCTGGTTTCCTAGCAACCGACGCGTCCAAACGATGGCGCGGTTTGTGCTCGCCGGTAAGGGTTTTATTTTTGTCGTTTTTTCTTAACTTTCCATACACGCACACACACACATCGTCGACCCTAACCGTGACGGCCAGCTTGTCCTCCCCACCCCCTCTCTCTAGGGAGGGCGGACTGCCCGCATCTCGCCAGAGCCCAACTCCTGGGGGAGCAACTCCGGGCGTCCCTGGCGGACTTCCAGGTCCACGAGATCCTCGTTCAGCCGGATGAGTGGGAGGTGACACACCCCCCCCCCCCTCCCCATTAGTTCAATAATAATAATAATCAATTAATCAATTAACGCCCCCATCCTCCTCCACAAGGTATGGTTGGACCACACCTGCCGCGCCCACGGGTGGAGCCACAGCGGGTCCCCAGTGGTGTGGCGGGAGCTGGTGGGCCGCGGGGGGCGGGCCCTGCTGCTGGGGGGACTGGCGGACTTCCTGGAGCACTGCCAGGTAGGGGGGAGGGGCTGGACGATTCATCGCGGAAGACCGGGGCGACATCGGAATGGCGATTGCGACATCGGAATCGCGATATCAAAGAGTTCGGTCTAGACCTGCTCTATTTGAAAAGTGTCCTGAGATAACTTCTGTTATGAATTGGCGCTATACAAATAAAATTGAATTGAATTGAATATCGGAATCGCGATTGAGATGTCCGATATCGCAGGAGCTGCAGGCTGTCGGGTTGGATGAGGGTGATGCGTGTAAATGTAAAGTGCTAGTAGTGCTGCAGAGATGCCCTGGCCTACACATTTTTTATTATTATTTTTTCCTCCCAGATGTAAATACAAATTTCGTTTTTTAGTGAAAATGAAAATTGCGTCACAATTTTCATTTTCAGTGAAAATTAAAACTGTGACGCAAAAATCGCTCCCACGAATAGTGAATCATAATGCATCTGTGGAAAATAATCGCAATACGATTTTTCTTTTTGCCATTGTGTTCGGCCCTAGCGCCAGGTAGCCGTTGCCAGGGGGTCGACGCTCCTTAAAGCTGCACTATGTTAACTTTTCTACTGCAGCTATTTACTTTAAAAAAATATATATAGCCGAACTAGAAAGTTTCTCCACAATAAACTGCGCACGCCCACGAGTCAAACCATCCAGGAAATGTGTCTATAAATCTGAAAATGATAATAGCTGTACAACTCAAGCCACTAGAGGTTGCTTATGGGAAAATCCAGGCAATTTCCAATAACCCATCATGTGTGTTAAAAAGTAACACACATGCACGAGAAGGCCTAACTATTACATCGGTGGAGAAGAGCCCATATGTGTATTTTTTTTGGTATTATTATTTGCATTTATTGAAAATGTTTGCTCCCATCTTCCAACAGCACCATCGCCAGTTTGGTTGCTGTAGCTATGAACATTTTTCTTTTCAAAATGTTCATAGCTCAACTGATTTTAAGTGTTACGTATCGCAATACATTCCCACCAGTAGGCTACTGGGACGTTGTTCAGCTGTAACACATGTAACCCTGCACTATGTTACTTTTCTACTGCAGCTATTTACATTAAACATTACATTAAACATTAAATATCTGAACCTGAAATGAGTTAACTCTAACTGCAAACTCAAGCCACTAGAGGCTGCTAATGGGAAAACGTACGTCGTGCAGGTGTAATATCTCATGGATATTACACCTGTTTACACTAAGTTGGGGGTCCAAATCTAAAATACCTCTCTGCGTGTTGCCCACCCTCGCCAGCAATACTATGGTGTGGTGACAGACATGTCCTCAGAGATGATGTTGAAGATCGCCGCTGAGAACCGAGAGGCGGAGGAGAAGAGGAAGGAGGAGGCGCAGCGCCAAGCCAGCCTCCTCCAACCGTTTCACGTTTGGATCGCAGGGTGGGCGAACACACACACACACACACATACACACACACACGACTGTAGGAGTCGCCCAATAGCAGGCTCTGGGCAGGGCTTATACCTTATACTCCTCCCCCTTCCGCCATCGGCCACCGCTGCTGCATCCTGCTTAGCGCCGCCCAAGACGATTGTTAATAGGTAAAATTCAAACAAGTCGGAGCGTGTTTTCCCCCTATGGCAGAATGATAGTGAGTAGAGCCAGACCTTTCTCCAGACCAAGATCTGGCTATGAAAGTAGTTTCAAACCTACTAGGCCTACCCACTAGTGACATACTCATAGTATATGAGTATGCAACCCAGTCGCCAAAAGCATACGTTGACAGTGTATGTTTTCGTGAACACTGGATTACGTCGCATTTCAACGTAACATAGCGTGTTGTACCTACAGTATCCGCACGTGGCGCTGTGGAAGCGCCTGAAGAAAGCACAACCAACAAGGACATTTCATGGTTATAAAATACATAAATTAGAATTAAGGTGACGGTGATGCAGGGTCGCCAGCTTCACGGTTTTCTCGCCAAATTGGGCTGTTTTGAAAACTGCTGTAAGCCTCAAAGACGCGGGTCACGGTGGCGTGATGGAGGGAGCCGTGCTCTGACTGCCCTGGTATCGAATCCTGGTAGGTTGGGCTCTCCCCATTCCCCAGGGGTGTATGAGAAGAGCTCTTGGGAATGCCAGAGGGCTGTTGGAGATGTAGTATGAGACTCCTGACATACCACAATGGTTAGGCAGAGGTCTCCAATGACAGTTAAAGTAACAGTTGTGCAAGTACACTGTACAGCAGTAGGTGTCCCCAACTGCTGTATATGCACAACTGTTACTTTAACTGTGTCCCTGACTGTTTTGGTATGTTATACTACATCTCCAACAGCCCTCTGGCATCCCCAAGAGCCCTTCTCATACACCCCTCTACCCCTGGGGAATGGGGAGAGCCCAACTACCAGGATACGATACCAGGTCAGTCAGAGCAGTAGACCACGGCTCTCTCCATCATGCCACCGAGACGCTCCGCTATGACCTGCAGGGAAGTCGCACTTGTATTTGACATCACAATACACAAGAGGAAACCTCATAGATGTCCCTTGCCGGGACTCGAACCCTGGTCTACAGATCTGATAACCTGCAGCCCTCTGCGTTGCACCACCTGGACGCCCACTGTGATGTGCTGGAAAGTCGCACTTGTATTTGACATTACAATTCATGTAGAAATAAGATGACACCACAGCACACTCCCTCACTGGGACTTGAACCCAGGTCTCCTGTGCAGATCACACGCAGTTCTCTCCCCTGCGCCACAATGTCACACTTGTGTTTACGTATTTTATAACCAGCAATTTATGTATTTTATAACCAGGAAATGTCTTTGTTGGTTGTGCTTTCTTCAGGCGCCTCCACAGCGCCACGCGCGGATACTGTAGGTACAACACGCTATGTTACGTTGAAATGCGACGTAATCCAGTGTTCACGAAAACGTACACTGTCAACGTATGCTTTTGGCGACTGGGTTGCGGGCTGCACACCTGTGGTGCATGAGCAATCATGGCACCCAGGCTAAACCAGTCATCACCACCCACACACACACACTAAGGAGAGAGCCTCTGTCATGGCAGCATGTAACATCTGCTCGGCGAATACCATCTCGCCATTTTCCACGTTCTAACAGAAATATTTGATTTCCTCCCCCACCCCTCAGTGCTCTGAACCCCGCCTGCCCAATACTGATCCCCCACCTGCTGTCGGAGCGGCTCTTTCCCTCCTCCTCCTCTGCCTCCTCCCTGGTCGTCAGCCTGCACCTCCTGCACCTGGAGGGGGAGGAGGAGGCCCTGCGCGCCCTGCGCACCGAGACGGAGGAGCTGGCCCTCCCTCTCCTCCACCAGGTACTGTGGACACTGGACAGGACATAATAAAATGTAAGACGTAAAAATGGGATTTCATTGTCCTTCTCTTCCGGTTGTATTTGTTCGTGTGCCTGCAGGTCACCGCTCACGCTGGTCTGGAGGAGGCCTTCAGAGACGCAGACGTCGTCATACTGCTGGACGAGCAGGAGGTGGCGGTGAGGGAGGAGCAGGAGAGGGAGAAGGTGGAGGAGGTGAGGGAGGATAAGGATGAGGTGAAGGGGGAGGTGAGGGGGGAGAAGGGGGATGAGGTGAAGGATGAGGTGGAGGATGAGAGGGAGGTGAGGGAGAAGGTAGAGGAGAAGGAAGGGGAGGTGAGAGCGGAGATGGAGAAGGATGCAAGGGACGAGGAGGGAGAGGAGAAGGACGAGGAGGCGCGGGAGACACAGAGGGAGAAGGAGCTCCTGCAAAGGGTCTCGATGCGTTACCGCCGCTACGGCCAGCTGATCGGCGAACGGGCCAACGTCCGCGGCGTGGCGGTGATGGTGGCCGGCGACGCCCACCTCAACCTCAAGTGTGCGCTGCTCACCGAGAATGCCCCCACCGTCGACCCCCGCCGCTTCGTCGCTGTGGCAACCCCGCTGGAGTATGCGGCGAGGGCGCGCGTCGCGCAGAAGTTGGGCGGGAGAGCGGCAGGTAAGCGTAAACCCCACCATCCCCCCCCCCCCCCTCTACCTCCACCTCCTCTTCCTCCTCCCAGCCACCAAAATGGCTGCAGATATCATTTAAAAAAAAACAGCATCTTCAGGATTCCCACATCTTAAAGTTCACCTGAAAAATACAATTAGGGTGTGTCCACACCTAGCGTTTTATTTTTCTGCCAGAGCTCGTTTTACATTATATTCCTATGTAGCACAGCGTTTTTGGAAAAAGTCCCCGGCGTTTTTTTTAAACGCCTCTCTCGGCGTTTTTTTCTCCTGCACCGAGCGTAAATTTTTTTTGAAAAAAGTTCAGGACAAAAAACGCTGCCAGCTTTTTTTTTTTTACTGAAAAAACGCTCGGCTCAACTTTTCCCTATCACAAAAAAAAACGCTAGGTCTGAACACACCCTTAAAGTGGACCTGAAAAATACAATTCATTAATTTTTTGTCATTCAGCAGCAAACTCTTCTGTCCAAAATGCAACATACAGTGAATTTAGATCGGTAGGTGTTTAGGGGGCGTCTTGCTCTGGGACGCTTACAGGTTATCTGCGGCCATTGGGGATGGCACCTCATGATTTTTCTATCATCCCGGGAGATGTGACAGATGTGAGGGTGTGGGGGAACCTCAGCGGGGCCATCCACCTGGACCTGCAGAGGGCAAGGGTGTTCAACCACGCCGGAGCCATTCAGGGGCCCGGCTTCTTCTCCCGGCCTGTGCTGGAGGTGCTTCACGACGGGTACAGTACAGCCTTTAATAATAAGTCCTAGTAATACATTTATCTATAATCAGACCGCATTCGCAATGAATTTGCCATATGGGACTCGAAGGCTTAAGAGGTAAAACAAACCCACAAGTCACAAAAAATTAAAGGTACTGTAGGTAAGGAAGAGAGAGATCAGAAGAGAGCAAAATTTTGAAACAAAAAACCCCCCAAAAACCTTCCCGCCTTCTTGGCTCCCTCCCTCCCTGTTTCTCTGCCATTGAGAAGTGTGGTACCCCGAACCAATCCTGGAAGAGATGCCCTGATTGGTCAGGGCGTCTCGAGTTTAGCCCCAATTGTTGCAGCTTTTTGTTTGCTCCAAGAAGGCATTGTCGATTACTGCAATATTGGTGAATAAATGCTGTGATTCTTTTTGTTTAGTCGTGACTTAATGACTTTTGATGACACGCGGGTCCTGAGGCGAGACCAGTTGGAGAACCACAGTTTTAGAGGACTGTCACAAAAGCCACCATCTTCCGTTCGATCTTTTTCGTTTTTCTTACAGAAACTGGCTGAAGACAGATCTGCCCGCGATGGTCAGCGGTCGGCGAGCGACAGCGGCGTCCGAACCCCAGGGGAGAGCGGCGTCCATGTCGATCGCCCACGGGATCCTGGTGGTGCTCAAGGCCTGGAACGGGGTCTCCCACCCCGAGGGGGAGGTCCTCTCTCTGGGTGTACGCTGCCAAGGTACCGCAGGAGAACAACGCTATGGAGCTGGTTGGTTGGAACCGCTGGGCCAACCTGCTAACTAGCTATGCTAACTGCTAAACTGTAGAATGGGTTAGACAACCTGAAATTAACTTGGATTTTTGAAAACCTAACCAGGCTGAGAATATGTATATGTCATGATTCATATATACATGCATAATCATGACGTCCTGAAGGTTTTACTCGGAAAATGACTTCATTACGCCATTTTAGGATGTCTCCAATAAACACTGATGGACCTCCACTTGCCATTGGTCAAAATGAACCTTCAGCTCCGAGCTCTGAGGACATGTGACAAGGTTCACTTCAAGACACAAATAAGTCTGTGTCTTGAAGAATAATGACACATTCAGTTTCCGTCGATCTGCGGTGGAGCGAGGCCGTTTTTGAAAAATGTCACCATCTCTATCCTGAGGTCATTGGGGCTTTTTGAGGATTCGTCTCATCATATACGTCATATATGTATAGAAGTGGGAGTGTCCATTTCACAGAACTTCCTTCAGACTGCGACACAAGTTTACTGTCCAGTGTGGTCAGACAAATTTCTACAGGTTCATGGGCTGACTTGTGATCGGCTCATCCATTAGCGTTGGAAAATCAAATTTTTGTGTTTTTCAAATAGCGTGTTTTGAGTACTCTTTGATTTCCCCATGCGTTGCAGGACACCCCTACGTCCCGGACGGAGTGGTCTGCTCCATCCCGGTGACCGTCATGGAGGGCGGGTGGTCTCCCGTCCTGGAGGGCGTCCACGTGGGGGACGAGCTGAGGGAGACGCTGCAGCTGGCTGTGGACCAACTCAGACGGGTAAAACAGTCCCACAATATTTATGGGTTAAAAAACCCACATGTACACCTCAGGCGGCGTATATGTGGTCTTCTCCGAACATACCGTATCATTCATTCAAGCGTGTGTTAACATGTTCCATATTTCTTATTCGTCTCCACAGGAGAAGGAAGATGCATGCTCCGACTTATAAAAGACACGCTCCAAGTTTAACCTAACTGCATCCCTTGTCTGTTTTACAAGAATGTATTGTAAGTATATATGAATTAATGATTATTATTAGTTCTGGTCCTTTTGCCCATGCAAGTAGGACATAGAAAAATGTATAGAGAATGTATGTAAACAGTAAAAATGTAAACAGTGTTCCTTCTCTTCTATAATCAGCAGCAGCAAACATAAAATCCAAGAAAATGCGAATACACAAAAAGTTTTCCTTTTTTTCACATTTACGTGCTGGAACGGCAGCTGTGTTTATGAGGTTATATTTACGGTTAAATATGTGGATAAAAGATCAAACTGAGCGCACTTTTTGGAAAAAAATGGAAATTAGAAAATAGATTCCTTTATTGTTTTTTTTTTCCCCCAATTGTACAGTTCAGTTTAGTGCCTTTTTATAGTTGAAGAAGCGATAGGTTAAAGCATCAAACAAACACAACTACTTTACATAAGTCTGTATACTAAACACTAGTCTTGTTATAGTGTCATGGTTTCATCCCATCGTGACTTTGACTTTTTTCTACTGCCCCCTGCGGTTTGCTTTTGCAATGAGTGCATGGCTTTCTAAATGCAGATGCAATTGCAACTTGTATTTCCCCACTTCTTTTCAATTTAAATATTCAACAGGAGTCAACATTTTAACCAGGGTTTTGCGTGACCGAAAGCGAAAATGACGTGTTTGCGTCTCACAAATCGTGTGGACCTCATTGGTTAGCCTGAAAACCTCGAGTGGTGTGCTGTTTTTACATGCAGGATATGGGAGATCCCTTAGCTTTGCTACGCTATACACAAAGGGGAGACATTAACCACGAAAAAGGAAAGAAGTTTTAGTACAAATATAGTGCACTATAGACAAGAAGTCGGCACACCGATAGATATTCACAAGCGTGGACTCCATTTTGTACAACCCTCGGATGCTGAGCAAAAACTTTCTTCTTCTTCGTATGACCAAGCTAGCTTTCTCGTGAATCCCGAATTTCGTTAACGCACATCCGGCTGCTGCTGCTAAATACACGTGATCGAACGCACGAACCCATCTCCAAAATCCACAACCTCGACTCCAGTAAAAAAACAAAACAAACAAACCTAAAACTAATTTCCAAACAGACAGATCTTTACAGTCAGTTAGTATTTAAAAGGTAAAGACATGCGCGATGCATGCCGTGCACGGACTTAGTAGTGGCACACACCTTTACGTCTCTGTAAATATACACATCCCAATGACGGCTATACATGTAGAAAAATAGCTGGTAATGGCTATGTCAGTCTGAAAGTGAAAGTAAAATAAATGTGTTGCAAATTGTGAGAATCGTCATAACCATGACGGCCGTTTTTTTTTTTAAAACAATACAAGGCCTTCATTGCCGAGGGTTTAAATTAAGAAGCTTGTATATTTCCACAGCAAAGTCACGTCTGTATGGGTGTATACTTTGGAAATGTAGAAATAGGTTTCTTGTTTTCCAAGTCCTGGTTACAGTAGGCCCAATGCCTTTTGGGTAAGCCCAGTAATGGGATGGGTAATGAGGAGAATATAGTTTACTGTTAAAACGGGCACATTGGGAATATGTTGAATAATGTCGTCCAGAGCGCCATCGATCCAAAACATATCATACAATCATTGTTGCAGACCAAAAAAATATATAATCTCTTAACTCTCCCCACATCACTGAAAAGTGACATTCCATCAGCAGACAAATTAAATAATGTATATATTAATAGCTATTATAATAATAATTATCCGACGTTTCGCATCTCTTTCACAATAAAAGCCATCTCTCTCTAAAATAGACCTCTGGTTAGTGGTTAAGCGTTGAAACAAAATGGGACAGCGGTAGGAACATGGGGGGGGGGAAACGTTATCCTGGATGTAAGAAAAACGCATATATATTTGGATATATAAAAAGCAGTTGTAATTTTGAATGCTGAACGGTCTTTCCCATCCAACCGTAACAGAAAACAGAATGGAGTCAGTGTTTGATTGCTAATAGAGCCATATTGCAATATTGGATCGTAAATGATGAGTTTTCTTAGATATTCACAGTTAAACTGTGGATATCTATCGTTAGCTAAGGGATTCAGTATTATTATTAAATGTTAGCCCCTCTAGCTCAGCCTGTTAAAACAATTTCAAATCTGGCTCTCGCATAGGTTCCCGGACGAGTGAGCAGGTCTCCAAAAAGTTTGGGACTGTTTCTCCCATAGGGGGGCAGTATAGTTCAGGATTTGGCTTAAACGACCAGACACCTTGCCAAAATTTCTGAAACTTGGTATACAGGCCATATTTTTCATTCTGAACATTTTTGCCATTTGGACCCATAAGGTCCGTCTAGATATTTTTTTCCTGTACAGTTAAAAGTTTGGGAAAATTAAATTAAAAGTTCTCCTCAGAAAGTGCAATGAAATCGAATTTGGTACACATGCTGTATGGACGTACCTGACAAAAGCTTGATAAAATAGAAAATGGCCGAGTTATAAGGAAATATAAAGTCCATTTCAGAAGGCACCACACATCTCACTAGGTGACACCTCCCGCTAGGTGGGATGTGTTCTGTGTACATACCTAGTTCCAAGGGTATTGTAGCAGTGTGCCAAATTTGGTGTCCATAGCGCAATTAAAGATGTCAGTGTCAATTTGAATAAAGTATTAATGCTCAAAATCACACATAAATGGCATTTACTCTCAAAACCATCACTTGGATGTACTTCAAATCGCTTGGGGACACTTATTGCATCGCCCCCAAGTGATCCTGAGAAAATAATTTAAGTAATTTTGATTTGTCCCATAATAACGTTTGTGTAGCGTTGACATAAAATGCGCCTTGGAAAAGCTTCACAAATCTTCTCCTTAGAAACCACAAAAATCCAAATGACACCAAATTTGGTACACATGCTCTATGGACGCGCCTGGTGAAAGTTATTATTTGGAAATTTTGATTGAAAAAGAAAATGGTGCGGAAATCAAAATACCTAAATCAGCGAACATTTTCTATCAATCAAGACCATCTCAGAATGTCCTAGGGCCTTGAAGAGAGTAGAGACTATTTGCGTGGCGAGTTCACAAAAGATGTGGTGAACGTTGATTCGACAGTTCCCAGGTCCCCTTCATTCACGCTGTTTACACGCGAAGGAAGTTTCTGTCATTGACTCGCATTTAAAAGTTGCTGTACGCATTTTTTTGTATCATGCATCTGAAGATCAACCTCACGTTAACTTGGGACGGAACAGAGACTAGAATTAGCATACTGCTCGCAAACGCCCAACACTGTGCCGTTAGCCGAGATGACGTTTTTTTTTTTTAGAAACCATTTACATAGGGAACAACAGGTGTAAATGATGCCCATTAAAATAAAACCAGATTAATAGAAAATACTTCGGTTCCATCCAAAAGTATTTTTTATATTAATCTGGTTTTGAATAAGTCTGACAGCCGAACCTCGATACAGTTGATGCAGTATTATACAATCTAGTCCTAACCTGTTCCAATCAAATCAAAAACGGTTCCGGTTTTGTTGGGGCGGAGCCTGCCATGGGAAGCTAGGACTCTGGTTGGTGCTGGGGAGACGGGGGCGTGTCTGGGCCCCCAGAGGCCCCGCCCACCAACTGTCTGTCAGAGCCCGTGTCCTGCCCCTCGTCCATCTGCTCCAGTTCACTTTGGTCCAAAAGCTCAAAGTCCTCCTCCTCCTCCTCGTCTCCCTCCTGCACCAGCGTATCTTCGGGAACCTCCTTTTCGGCGAAGGCAACCGCTCCTTCCGCGTCCTCGCCCAGCTCCGGCCCGGCCGCCGTTATCGTCGTCGTCGTGGTAGCGGTAGCGCGGGTGTCGTCGGCGTGAGCGGCGCCGGTGGTGATGTCATCGTCGTCGTCGTCGTCGGTGGGATCCATGGCGCCGGGCGGCGTCTCGGTGGGCAGGAAGTGGGCGAGGGCGGGCTCCTCGCTGGCCTCCCCGGAGCGCAGCAGCGCCGTCAGAGTGTTCTGCACCACGGTGGAGATGGCCGTGCTCACAATCTCCTCGCTCAGCGCCTCCAGGGACCGCTGGCTGCCCTGGTCCGCCGCTACCGTTTCCTCTTCCCGCTCTTCCTCTTCCTCTTCTTCCTCTTCGGGCTTGGACACTTCCTCCTCCTCCACCTTGGCGGCGCGCGGCGCGGGCGCCACACTCGCCCCTCCGGCCGGCTGCCCGTGCCCATTGAAGTGCGTGTTGACAAAGTGCAGCGGCGAGGCCAGGTGCTGGAGGAGGAGGGCGGCGGGGCTCAGCGCCTCCCCCTCCGAGGGCTCCCCTGACCGGACCGTCTCGGCCCCCCGCGCGGGCCGGTGGAGCAGGCTGTGCTCGATGGACGGGAACTCCTCCACCGAGGGGAACTCGGGCAGGTCCCGCAGATAGGACTCGTCTGGGTCGCTGTGCAGGCTCTGCTGGTCCAGGTCTGGGGGGGGGGGGGGGGGGGGGGGAAGAAACCTTAATTTACCTTCATGCTACTTCCCGCTCATGTGTTTTGATTATGAACCGTTTTCCCAATACAACCGTTTTTAAATCAAGGAGGTTAACGATAACCAAAAACACACTTATCAGAATGTATTCAACTACAGTACGTAACTTTTTTTCTTTTTTCAAAAAAGCCAAAAACTAAAATGTTTTTGGATTCGGCTTCCCAACTCAAAAAGTTTTCAGACTAGTCTTCGAGAGCTGACAACACGAGTGAACATCCCTAACAACCCCTCTGAAACCCAAACCGGAAAAATATCCTCCAACTACCCCAACCGCCAGCGAGTTTGACAAAAAAGCCGGAATCAGCCAGTTTTACCTTCGGAGACGTCAGTGAGTTGAGGCGTGGTCGCCCGGGAAACGGAGAAACCGCCGCTCTCCAAGATGGACACCTCCTCGTCCGACAGCTCGGAGTCGGTGATGGCCATCGCCAGCGTCGTGGTCTTGACGTCCACCTGACCGCGAACGCGACGGGATTCAGCGACGTCAACGTAGCTCGAGGAAGTAGGCTAGCATACACCTAGCTGTATGCTAGCTGTGTGGCTAGCTGCATGCTAACCGTATGCTAGCTCTGTGTCTCTAGCTATATGCTAGCTCTGTGTATCTAGCTGTATGCTAGCCATATGGGAGCTCTGTGTATCTAGCTGTATGCTAACCGTATGCTAGCTCTGTGTATCTAGCTGTATGCTAACCGTATGCTAGCTCTGTGTATCTAGCTGTATGCTAGCCGTATGCAAGCTCTGTGTATCTAGCTGTATGCTAGCCGTATGCTAGCCGTATGCTAGCTCTGTGTATCTAGCTGTATGCTAGCCGTATGCAAGCTCTGTGTATCTAGCTGTATGCTAGCCGTATGGGAGCTCTGGGTATCTAGCTGTATGCTAGCCGTGTGCTAGCCGTATGCTAGCTCGGTTTATCTAGCTGTATGCTAGCCGTATGCTAGCCGTATGCTAGCTCTGTGTATCTAGCTGTATGCTAGCCGTATGGGAGCTCTGTGTATCTAGCTGTATGCTAGCCGTATGCTAACCGTATGCTAGCTCTGTGTATCTAGCTGTATGCTAGCCGTATGCTAGCTCGGTGTATCTAGCTGTATGCTAGCTGTATGGGAGCTCTGTGTGGCTAGCTGTATGCTAGCCGTATGCTAGCCGTATGCTAGCTCGGTGTATCTAGCTGTATGCTAGCCGTATGCTAGCTCTGTGTGGCTAGCCGTATGGAACAGCCGTTGTGTTTATGCTTCTTACCGTGGGGGCGAAACAGGACAGCTCCTCCTCACTCTCGCTCTCGGTCTCTGCCCTGGGCTCCCCACCTTCCTCTACCTCCTTCCTCACCTCTGTCGGACAGACAGATAACACGCACAAACAATAAATACTAATTATTATATATATATATATTTTTTTAAAGCTGTCAAAAAAGAACCACAACTGAACCGTATCCCAATGTATTCGGTTTTGTATTTATGTCCACTGGTTGCACTCCCGGCCATCTCCTAGTTTTCCCCAAGATTTCTCCCTATCCCACTGCCACGACACGACTTCTGCCCACCAGCTAACCCTCTTGGGGGGGGGGGCTGTGATTGGCTAACGGACCTTGTAGGGGGGGGGGGGGGGTGGGGGGGACTCACTCTTCTTGTCGTGCTTGCGGCGCTCCGTGTCTCCCTTCATGCTGTAGTCCAGCTTCATCAGGATGGGCTCCAGGCCGGTGTACATCTTCTGGATCAGCTCGTGGTACACCACCAGCGGCCACACAAGCACGCTTAGCACTGCGCGCGCGCACACGCACACACACACACACACACAAAGTAGTGTCATGAGTATCCTAATCAAAATGGATGCTCTTCATGGATACATAAGTGGTGGATCGATACACACCGTTTTTCGATCAAATGCTATTTTTTTTTTTTTTGGAGGACCCAATTGGATTTAATTTTTGTATTCCCTCACACACACACACACACACACACACACGCACACACACACACTTTAATTTAGATGGGATCGCTATACATTACCAAGCCCGCAAGAAACAAGACTCTGACAAGGAAATGAGTCATTATGGCGTGTCATCGCGGTAACCCAAACCCCAGATGAGGTCCAGACTGGCATCACGGTATCAATATTTACACTGGTAGGGGGCCCGGACCGCTGCCAGGTGGCTCACCTATGATATACGAGATCATGATTCCTGGCACATAGTGTCCCAGCAGAGCCAGCACCAGGCAGCCACTGCTCATCACCGCACAGAACTGTGGACGAGGGAAAACAAACGACACACATTATTTCCAGTAAAATCTGAAGCGGCTAGCGGAAAGTGCAAGTGGGCTACGCTATCCTTACCGCCGTGTATTTGTACATAATAAAGTTTGTCGCACTTTTCCTGGAAGCAAACTTAATTATTAACTATATTGGGTTTCCGCCAACAATGCAAGTTGGGGGCTAAATTGCATGCAACTCCACCACTTGTATAACCGGCTATGTAAAATCTGCGTTTTTACCCCCCCTGAGGACTAACTTCACTAAGCCACTTAAAAAAAATATGTTTCCACTCCCGCGCTTTAGCCTGTGGGCTCAGGCTAACTTTGGTACCTTGCCGTGGTGCTGCCGCTTGTACTGCAGGGTCTCCTGCAGGTAGAGGCAGCAGGTCAGGTAGCTCTCGGCCAGGTGGTGGCTCAGCTCGGGGACGCTGAGCAAGCGCGGCTCCACGCCCTCGACGCCCATGCTCTCTCTGCAGGAGGACGCACACACAGGGACACACATTAGGACACGCAAACGCACCGGGGCACACGAATGGACGCACACATACACACACACGCAGTAAATGTCCACTTGTGTATGCAGTTGACAAGCTTTAGGGTGGTGGTTGGGAGGACACAGAAAATGAAATGTATTTAAAAGATTCATGAAGAAAGTGAGTCCTAGAGGCGCAGATAACTCACTCAACAGATGGAGGCAGTTAGCTATGCATTCCAGACACAATTATTACTCATATTTGATGGATGTTTGCATCAGTTTCCATTGCACTCAATTGAGCAAACAGTATTCTCACAAATCAGACTTTAGATAAATATCTAAAGTGCTGTTGGATCAGTAGTCCTGCTATGACATAGTAGGACCGCTGGATCAGTAGTTCTGCTATAACATAGTAGGACCGCTGGATCAGTAGTTCTGCTATAACATAGTAGGACCGCTGGATCAGTAGTTCTGCTATAACATAGTAGGACCGCTGGATCAGTAGTCCTGCTATAACATAGTAGGACCGCTGGATCAGTAGTTCTGCTATAACATAGTAGGACCGCTGGATCAGTAGTTCTGCTATAACATAGTAGGACCGCTGGATCAGTAGTTCTGCTATAACATAGTAGGACCGCTGGATCAGTAGTCCTGCTATAACATAGTAGGACCGCTGGATCAGTAGTTCTGCTATAACATAGTAGGACCGCTGGATCGGTAGTTCTGCTATAACATAGTAGGACCGCTGGATCAGTAGTCCTGCTATAACATAGTAGGACCGCTGGATCCAAGACTAAGCAAACAGTGACCTGGCACGGACGTCAGCACTACGGCGAGGGACGTCATCGCCCTCTAGAAGAGTAAACCGGGTCGATACGACCAGGACTAGGTCAACAATGTCATTGTCAATATGACATTGACAATTAATAGTGACTCTGTATCCAAGCAACCAGATGCACACCTCGACTACAGCACCTCCGCAAGAAGACATCAAGATCGATGTTCGTAACCAATTACAAAATCATCCACAGTGTGGTTCTTTATGCATACACGTCTCGACTCAAAGACTTCTACGATGCAATGTAATGTAATGTAATTACTTGAGACGGTGCACAGATTGTTTTTAAGACAGGTGAGC
>JAOPHQ010002507.1:0-16175 GCA_030340625.1 Merluccius polli | reverse complement strand
GATGATGATGATGATGATGATGATGATGGGCGGTGGTGATGATGATGATGATGATGATGATGATGGGCGGTGATGATGATGATGATGATGATGATGATGATGATGGTTGTGATGATGATGATGATGATGATGATGATGATGATGGGCGGTGATGATGATGATGATGATGATGATGATGATGATGGTTGTGATGATGATGATGATGATGGCGGTGTATAAACAGTCCAAGCGGTTGGATGTGAAGCCACCGGACCGGTGTACCGGATGAGACCACTAGGTGTCCACTTGAGTCTTAAGTCCTGGACCCTGTGGTCCACTAGAGAAGGAGGAGAGAGGATAGTGATCAACTATCCACCACTCAGTGACACATGGGGGTTTTATTTCCTATCCCCATCCACTAAACATCACATCATGTTCATCACCTGTCCTCCTGCTGATTACAACACAATACAAGTTGGATCTGGGAGACTTTTGGACCGGTCTCTTCATGACAAATGCCGGTTCAGTCGGTTTGCATCACATCAAACCGGTTTAGGCCGGTGCACCGGACCGGACCGGAAAACCGGGAATGGACCTTCAGCCCCTAATCATGTCTTGTTCTCCCCTCAGATGCCTGTGGACTCACACTGGACCCAAACACAGCCCACAGACTTCTCTCTCTGTCTGAGGACCACAGGGAGGTGAAGAGGACTGGAGAGGATCAGTCTCATCCTGACCACCCAGACAGATTTGACTCCCAGTACCAGGTGTTGTGTAGAGAGGGTCTGACTGGCCGCTGTTACTGGGAGGTGGAGAGGAGAGGAGATGTTACTATAGGAGTGACATACAGAGGAATCACAAGGAGAGGAGGGGGTGATGACAGCATGCTTGGAGGGAACAACAAGTCCTGGAATCTTACTTGTACTGAGGATGATGGTGGTTACTCTGCCTTTTACAACGGTAGTGAAACACCCACCCCTCTCCTCTCCCCTGTCCCCACCAGAGTAGGAGTGTATGTGGACCGGCCTGCTGGCTCTCTGTCCTTCTACAGAGTGTCCCCAGGTGTAGGAGGGTCCTCACACACACTGACACACATCCACACCTTCTGGACCACATTCACCCAGGAGGACCTCCTCCCTGGGTTTGGGTTTGGGTTCTGGTCTGGTTCCTCAGTGTCTCTGTGTGGGCTGTAGTTTATGATCATCTCACCACCAAACATCGCGAGCAGAAATTATGTCGCGCGCAACTAACACATCCGTTAATTAAGGTAATATATATATATAATATATAATCAGTTAATATAGAATATATAATCAGGTTATGATATATATATATATATATATATATATATATATATATATATATATACACATTATGTAATATTTGTGACATGAATAAAGGGGACATATCTACACTGAGGCTGTTGTTACCATGGTGATGTAGTACTGTAGTAAAGACAGGTCATAATGACCAGTGGGTTACTAGGATGGACTTTAAACCAGACAAACTATCCAAGTAGGAATAGAGAATCCATCTGTATTGATTACCTATTGTTGATGATCGGTTCATTATTGTATTGATTACCTATTGTTGATGATCGGTTCATTATTGTATTGATTACCGCGTGGCAGTCGCGTCTCAGCCTATCAGAGAAATGAATATTCATGAGCAAGCTGCAACCTTTGTCTTTATCAAATCTATTGATATATTTTTCACCATGAGAGGAAGTGACTTTAAGATCTTCCATAAAGTTAACTAAGCAGCTTTCACTAAGATCGAGTTTCTAATTTGAAATGTATTTTAAATAATAAAAAGTACTCCAATGTGTTTGATATTGTGGCCAACGTTTGTGTCCGCCTAACATGTGAGCTGATTGAAAGCAGATGAATATTATATCCATGAATGCGGTGTGTGGAGAAGCTGCTGGTGTTCGTGTTGTGAAGGATGTAAAGTGAATATTGATCCGTGTGTTGGGAACACGGCAGCACAACATGGTCAGGTGTTAAAGAGATGTGCACCTGTTGAGGTTTGGAACGTCTGCTACTGTGTTAGTGAGTCCTGGTGGTTATTGTGTGCATGGAAGGACTGCTGTTGTGTTGTGTTGGCTCATAAAGCATCATGGGAAGAAACCAGCGGGTCCAACTGGATGTTGTGGTGGGTTGGATGATCCTTCCCGTTGGTTCAGTGGAGATCCTCCAAGCTGAGCAGATGTTTCTCCAGAGCTCTCTGTTGGTTCTCCTAGCAGCACACCTGGATGTCCTTCCAGCCCCTTGGACCCCAGCAGGTCTCTATGGGGTCCTGCCCCCTGACGTGGACCCGGTCTTCGGTCCCTCCCGCTGGCTCTTCCTGGACTCACTGGTGGCTCTGGGACCGCTCAGTCCTCTGGAGACATGTCCTCCAACACGTCCCCACACACACAGTCTCCATTATTCACTTCCTGTTGTCCTGTGATAGCAGATTATAGTGAACTATGGAATATGTTTAATTAGGATTAATTAAGTACATACATGACGAAAACACATAAAACAAAATGACGAAAACACATAAAACAAAATGACGAAAACACATAAAACCGCACAAACGTGCGTCTGCATGGCTGATTTGTACTAAATAGTCACACAAACGTATGTGTAGGTAGGCTACCTGTAGATAGCCTACCTACAGGTAGGCTATCTACAGGTAGCCTATAGCCTACTTACCTATGTGTGGCTACAGGTAGCCTACCTACGGGTAGTCTACCTGTAGGTAGTCTACCTGTAGGTAGTCTACAACTTCATTGAATAAAACCACCAGAAACTTATACTAAACATCAGAACTTGTGCCAGCCTGTCAGTGTCAGTGGTAGCAGTCTCTGGCTGAATTGAGTGCAACCATTTGTTTTCCACTAAACCTCTTTGGTGGCCACACCCACTTCCAGTGTGTAAAGATAAATCAGTGTATGACGCATGCTAACCTCATCAATGTGCTGCCCATGTGGAATACATTGGGTTCGGTTAATAAGGTGGAAGGTATGTTGGCCTTCATTTGTAAATAATTCAATAATTCAATAATTCACATATTTCAAGTTAGGGACCATTCACAATAAGATTTGTACAACAATATATGGCAGGTGAGCTGCTTGCTACTTCCCACCCACATTTAGGGAAAACTGATTCAACCCCCTTAAAACCATATCTTTTCTAAAACCATATCATCTTTTCTAAAACCATATCATCTTTTCTAAAACCATATAATATTTTCTAAAACCATATCTTTTCTAAAACCATATAATATTTTCTAAAACCATATCATATTTTCTAAAACCATATCATATTTTCTAAAACCATATCATATTTTCTAAAACCATATCTTTTCTAAAACCATATAATATTTTCTAAAACCATATCTTTTCTAAAACCATATAATATTTTCTAAAACCATATAATATTTTCTAAAACCATATCATATTTTCTAAAACCATATCATATTTTCTAAAACCATATCATATTTTCTAAAACTATATCATATTTTCTAAAACCATATATTTTCTAAAACCATATATTTTCTAAAACCATATAATATTTTCTAAAACCATATAATATTTTCTAAAACCATATATTTTCTAAAACCATATAATATTTTCTAAAATATAGTGGTAACGCTTTATATTAAGGTCCTTGTAATAACCATTAATTAATAGGTAATAAGGCCCTTGTAAGTCCTTACAAGATGCTTATTAACATTATTGTGTGTTTATAAGCCTATATAAGTGTTAATAGTGGCATTATAATACAGTTAATAGCAGGCTATAACACATTTATAAGCGCTTATAAGAAACTTGTTAACAGTTTGCAAATGCTTAAGAACATTAATAAAAGCCTCATGAGTATCTTATAATTGTTCATAATAGCATTACAAACACCCATAACCCATTACGTCTTTGCCATGCCTTTATTAATCTTCGTTTGTTTGCTTATTGATATTAAAATATACTTTATTGCTCATCTATTATAAGTTAACTATGCACTTGTTAACAGTTAACTATGCTTTTTGCAGCTACCGGATCTAAAGCGAGAACAATGCCTTATTAAGGCTAATAAATCATTTATGCATTATTATGTCTTAAAGAATATTTTTTTGTTTGCTTTATTAAAATAAAATATACTTTATTATGCCGTTATTATCAGTTAACTATGCACTTGTTAACAGTTAACTATGCTTTTTGCAGCTACCGGATCTAAAGCGAGAACAATGCCTTATTAATTGTAATAAATATTTCATTATTTATTAATGATTAATATGCTTTTCCACTTCCACATCTAGAATGTGGTCAAGGTTGATATAGTGGGAAGAAAAAAATTCATAATACAACAAGTGTTTCAACTGTGAAGGCCAAAATTGTTTTATTTATTGCTGTGGACATATTACTAAAAATGTATTTAAAAAAAATCACCTAAAACAGACATTTCAAAGAAAGAAAAAAACACTTTCAAGGAACTGTAAACATTGTAACAGGTGTACAACAACTTTGACAAAAAAAACACGGTCCATTAGAACCACAGCAATTCAAAAGTGCCCCTTTCCAACAGGCAACAGTCTCCATGATTTCTTCAGTGCCCGAACTGAGTCATCAATATCTGGCATCGCGGATGGCATCTCGACATTTGGCACCACGTGCTTTACGTCGGGCCCATACCCGGCCGTCGCTGGCGATCGGAGCCACGCGGGCCGCGATGAGTAGGAGGGCCGCCGCGATGAGTAGGAGGGCCGCCGCGATGAGTAGGAGGGCCGCCGCGATGAGTAGGAGGGCCGCCGCGGTGAGTAGGAGGGCCGCCGCGGTGAGTAGGAGGGCCGCCACGGTGAGTAGGAGGGCCGCCGCGGTGAGTAGGAGGGCCGCCGCGGTGAGTAGGAGGGCCGCCGCGGTGAGTAGGAGGGCCGCCGCGGTGAGTAGGAGGGCCGCCGCGGTGAGTAGGAGGGCCGCCGCGGTGAGTAGGAGGGCCGCCGCGATGAGTAGGAGGGCCGCCGCGGTGAGTAGGAGGGCCGCCGCCGCGGTGAGTAGGAGGGCCGCCGCGGTGAGTAGGAGGGCCGCCGCCGCGATGAGTAGGAGGGCCGCCGCGGTGAGTAGGAGGGCCGCCGCGGTGAGTAGGAGGGCCGCCGCGGTGAGTAGGAGGGCCGCCGCCGCGGTGAGTAGGAGGGCCGCCGCGGTGAGTAGGAGGGCCGCCGCGGTGAGTAGGAGGGCCGCCGCCGCGGTGAGTAGGAGGGCCGCCGCGGTGAGTAGGAGGGCCGCCGCCGCGGTGAGTAGGAGGGCCGCCGCCGCGATGAGTAGGAGGGCCGCCGCGGTGAGTAGGAGGGCCGCCGCCGCGGTGAGTAGGAGGGCCGCCGCCGCGATGAGTAGGAGGGCCGCCGCGGTGAGTAGGAGGGCCGCCGCGGTGAGTAGGAGGGCCGCCGCGGTGAGCACGGAAGCCGAGGGCGCGGCGCGGGTGGAGCCGCCGCGGTGCAGATCTTGGTGGCAGTAGCAAATATTCAAACGAGAACTTTGAAGGCCGAAGTGGAGAAGGGTTCCATGTGAACAGCAGTTGAACATGGGTCAGTCGGTCCTAAGAGATTGGCGAACGCCGTTCCGAAGCGCGGGGCGATGGCCTCCGTCGCCCCCGGTCGATCGAAAGGGAGTCGGGTTCAGATCCCCGAATCTGGAGAGGCGGAGATAGGCGCCGCGAGGCGTCCAGTGCGGTAACGCAAACGACCCCGGAGACGCCGGCGGGATCCCCGGGAAGAGTTCTCTTTTCTTTGTGAAGGGCACTGCGCCCTGGAATGGGTTCGCCCCGAGATAGGGGCCCGTGCCCTGGAAAGCGTCGCGGTTCCGGCGGCGTCCGGAACGGCCACAGCAATAAATAAAACAATTTTGGCCTTCTGTAGTGATGTTCATTGAGGAAGAAGGCTGCCGACACAGGAACGCTTTTAACTCACTTTATTTGTTTAGCTTTAGGTATTTATCTTATGAAGCAAAAGGAGGGGTATTGTAAAATTCACACGCGTGGAGCGACCCTTAGCTGGATATCTAACAGATACGCTGCCTGGAGGGTTTCTGCCCCCCCCCCCCGGATCTGTAGTTTGGTAGTACCTGGGCAGGCGTGGCCTCTATGACGCATACTATGCTCTGATTGGCTAGTGTTGAGCGCCCGCCCCCAGTGTATTATGTGTGCCGCCATCTGGTGTTCAGGTGCAGTTAATACAACTTATATATTTATTTCTATTCCTTTGTGGCTATGTGTAGATATTACAGCCTGTTGATACATATACTATTATTTATTCTTAACACTTCACAGTTGAAACACTTGTTGTATTATGCTTTTTTTTTTCTTCCCACTATATCAACCTTGACCACATTCTAGATGTGGAGGTTGTGAAAATCATTAACCAGTAATTAACACATAATGAAATATTTATTAGCCTTAATAAGGCATTGTTCTCGCTTTAGATCCGGTAGCTGCAAAAAGCATAGTTAACTGTTAACAAGTGCATAGTTAACTGATAATAACGGCATAATAAAGTATATTTTATTTTAATAAAGCAAACAAAAAAAGATTCTTAAAGGCATAATAATGCATAATAAATGATTTATTAGCCTTAATAAGGCATTGTTCTCGCTTTAGATCCGGTAGCTGCAAAAAGCATAGTTAACTGTTAACAAGTGCATAGTTAACTTATAATAGATGAGCAATAAAGTATATTTTAATATCAATAAGCAAACAAACGAAGATTAATAAAGGCATGGCAAAGACGTAATGGGTTATGGGTGTTTGTAATGCTATTATGAACAATTATAAGATACTCATGAGGCTTTTATTAATGTTCTTAAGCATTTGCAAACTGTTAACAAGTTTCTTATTAGCGCTTATAAATGTGTTATAGCCTGCTATTAACTGTATTATAATGCCACTATTAACACTTATATAGGCTTATAAACACACAATAATGTTAATAAGCATCTTGTAAGGACTTACAAGGGCCTTATTACCTATTAATTAATGGTTATTACAAGGACCTTAATATAAAGCGTTACCCATATATTTTCTAAAACCATATAATATTTTCTAAAACCATATAATATTTTCTAAAACCATATCATATTTTCTAAAACCATATCATATTTTCTAAAACCATATCATATTTTCTAAAACCATATCATATTTTCTAAAACCATATAATATTTTCTAAAACCATATCATATTTTCTAAAACCATATAATATTCTCTAAAACCATATCATATTTTCTAAAACCATATAATATTCTCTAAAACCATATATTTTCTAAAACCATATCATATTTTCTAAAACCATATCATGTTTTCTAAAACCATATCATATTTTCTAAAACCATACAACCTGAAGTTGTCATTCAACTTGAAGTGCGGCGTTTTCCATTTTAAAGTTTCCCCAAATCTTGTGAAGATCACGGTGTGAGGAGGAGGTCTTAGTTTGGGTGAAGTGTCTGATATGTTTTTTTACAGCTGATTTTAAGGATGTTCTTGATCTCAGCTAGAATTTACTGCTTTAATCAGAGAAAAAACATAATTATTAATTAATTAATTAATTAATTAATCAATTCCTTTGCAATGTTGGATAAATAGAGTGGGAGATGTTTGGAGGTTTTACACCGCTGAACCGAAAATGTCCCAGATGTTGTCTCAGAATCTGGTCACCTTAGTTTAGTATTACACTGGAACTCAATGCAAAGGTTTTATGGGGAGATTGTAAAGTTGATCTGTTTTTAGATGTTATCAAGTGAAGCATTTTGTTGGACAATAAAAGTTATATTCTTCTATCTATCCATTATTCTTACCACCATCCACCCTATTAACCATTAACCACACTCACATTAACACATCTTCACACCTAAATGTAAAGTCGCAACACTGAACTGAAGTGCTTTTACTTTTAATGCTTTCTAGAATGTTTTATTGTGCACTTTTATTTTTGCATTGTGTTCTTAAGGTCGGCAATTACAACCTAAAAATATAAGATTTAAGTATAGAAGTACTCGTTGTAGTACTAGTACACTTCTACCACCTCTATATCACAACATGAAGAGTATTACAGTACTAGTAGTACAAACAGTCCTCTAGTCCACAATGTCACCCCTTGTCTTAAAGAATCAATCCCAGAATAAATTATAGAGAAACTTTATTTGTCCGCTGCATATAAAATGGACAGGAAGCCATTTTATATGCAGGATCAGCATTTGGCAAAACGCTATCAGCACCGGCTGTGATGTCACCAACAAGGGCCCTCAACGCCCTTTATCACAGAAACGCGGCATTTATGGCCGCTTGGAGCGGAGGTGCGGAGGTGAGGACAGGAATTGGACCAGCAGCTTTATGGCGTGTTAGTATGACCCTGATGACCTGCGGCCGAACCGCGCCCCGGGTTTCCTATATAGTGGACTAGCAGCGCACACTCCTCTCCAACACTTCCCGAGCGCCGCGTTCCTGCTGGGCTGGCGTCCACCGCAGGTGAGTGGCGAAATATTCACTATCCAATCATAAGACTTGGTTTAAACAACGAAGGCGCTGGTGAATATTATGGGCTGCCTGTTCGGTCTCTGCGTGTGTCCAAAGCTTTCCTCCTTCAACATTATTGCCGATAGTAATATCGGTGTTTAACCTTCCTTGTGGTTGCAGGTTGGAGGGCTGAACGCGTGCAAGGCCGGGGGTCGAAGGTCATACCAACACAGAACAGGAGTGTGTGTGTGTGTGTGTGTAAGAAATACAGTCATGGACGCCGGCACCTCGGACAGCGCGCAGTACAACCGCTGGAATGAGGACAACATCAACGTGAACGTGGCGGCGTCGCAGACCGGCCTGGCGGGGTGAGAGTCACACTTAAATTCAATAAAATAAAAATTAACTCAAGCTTTAAGAAACACACAAAGGAAGCCAGAGGTTATTATTATTATTAATGACATGCTTATCTCTTGATACTATCGCGGTACTTGGGTGCAAATTCGATATGCATTGCGATTTTTCATTTTTTTGCGGTTTCTACAAGTATTTTGCGATATGATATTACAATTAATTGCGATTTTTACTTTTTACTTTTTTAACATTGGACCACGGGAAAAAGTTGAGTCATACATTTCTAGAGACGTTATATCATGGGGCATCACATGTCAGTCTGTCTGACTTTTATTTCATTGCTATAGTGGGAGGGTTTAAGGGGAACTGACATGCTACTGATGAAGTTTACTTCTTGTATGCATTTAATGTGAACACATTAAACACACTGTTTTTTTTAAACAATAATCGATTCAGGCATTACAAAAATCGAAACCAAAAAAAAAAATGCAATACTTAAGTGAATTGATATTACAGATGTGGGTGCAGAGGGATGTGGGTGCAGAGGGATGTGGGTGCAGACGGATGTGGGTGCAGACGGATGTGGGTGCAGACGGATGTGGGTGCAGAGGGATGTGGGTGCAGACGGATGTGGGTGCATAGGGATGTGGGTGCAGACGGATGTGGGTGCAGACAGGATGTGGGTGCAGACAGATGTGGGTGCAGACGGATGTGAGTGCAGACGGATGTGGGTGCAGACGGATGTGGGTGCAGACGGATGTGGGTGCAGAGGGATGTGGGTGCAGACGGATGTGGGTGCACGGATGTGGGTGCAGATGCACATACACACGCATGCACACACACACATTCAGGGTTAAGGTTGGGAATAGGCAAAGGCGAGTTCCCTGTTATTACATATTAAGTACATGCAGTAATTACATTGCTTATTACATGTGTAAAGTGATGTTAATTGATACTAGTATGATAACATAATAGTAATGTTTACTATTTCATTGAAACTAAATTTAGTCTACCGTATTATCATTGTTTGATGTTGCATGCATATAACACCACATTATAAACAAGTATATATATATATAATATATATATATATATATATAGTTATGTTTAATGAAGATAATCACCGTTCTCCCTGTTCTTCTGCAGGTGGTACAACACCACATTATAAACATATATATATTTTATATATATATATATATATATATATATATATATATATATATATATGTTTATAATGTGGTGTTGTACCACCTGCAGAAGAACAGCAACTATATATATATATATATATATATATATATATATATATATATATATATATATATATATATATATATATATATATTTAATGATTAAGATAATCAACATTCTTCCTGATCCTCTCCTGCAGGTGGTACAACACCACATTATAAACGTATATATATGATATATATATATGATATATATAGATATGTTTAATGTTGAAGATAATCACCACTTCCTGTTCCTCTCCTGCAGGTGGTACAACACCATGTGTACCGGCAGCAGGGGGCTGGTGCTCAAAGTGGCGGGAGGCGTGGCGGCGCTGCTGACCGCCTTCTTCCTGGGCTACACCACCGGATACTACGTCCACAACTGCTGAACCACCGGGAAGGAGAGGAGGACTCCTCCGAGGACACAAGGAGACAAGGATGCCTCCTCCACCCGCTGAACACCGAAAGTGGGCCAAACCAAGTGTGACGAAATATAATTTGGACAAACTGAGGAAAATGTATTTTAGAAATGTTGATGCAGTGAATGATTAAATGCTTAAAAGTTTTTTTTTTCCCCCCAACATATTTTTATTAAACAGCTGTTTGTCATTTAATGTAACTTTGTACAAGCTTGGTAATGGAATGTCCCAATTAAAGATAACATTTATTGAAATATCAAACATGACCAGACTGCTTTCTGTGCACTTTGTACCTGGAGGTGAAAACTTCACACACATCATTTAGCCAATCAATCTCCATCATAGATTATCTTTATGGTCGTCGTGTCTTGCTCCTCAACAGGATTAAGACTTTCCAAGTTCTCCTTCACGGTGTTGAATAAGGTGGAGTTCACTTTCCCCACCCACTCAGCGATCCTCTGCCGGGTGTAGTATTCGTCGTTCTCGTCGAGCCAGCGTGAATTCCTCCAGGTAGCGTTCCCCTGCGAGCCCTGAGATTCTGTTTCAGCGTCCGAGTCGTCCCACAAAGCCCTTTGTGGATCTGCTCTGAGGAGCCCGGTGTTGGGTTCAGCAGCGGCGGCGGGACACGCGTCACTCTTTTGTGGTCCTATTTTAAGCTCCATCAACGCCGGGGTCGCCGCGGCGACGGGAGACTTGGCGCGATCCAAATTCCCCCCCGCCGCCGCCGGTCCGGAGACGAGGTCCTTGCCGAGCGCCCTGAAACTAACGCCAAGCGCGGACCCCTTCGCTCGGTCCGACGTTTCTGTTCTCTTCTTGTGCCGAGCGGCCAGAACCCGCAGCGCCGCGCTTTCCCTCATCACGATGGAGTCGGACAGGCGAGCGAGGCTGTTGGGGACGGACGCCGAAACCCCAGCCGCCTCGTCCTCCTTGCGAGAGAGGGCCGTCGACCCGGGGATGGGCGGCAGGAGGACGCCGCGGGCCGCCGCCGCCGCCACCGCCGCCGCCGTGAGGGCGCCTCGTCTCGGTTCGCGTGACGAGGCGCGCGCGGATCGGGTCGACGCCGCGGCGAGCCGGACGTCCGCTGATGCGCGGGCGCCCGGAGGCGGCCCTCCGCCCGGCGACCTGTTCATCCTCTGCGCCGGTCGGTCCTGAGCGCGCGTCCCGTCGGTCCCAGCCGAGCTCACAGTGGGCCACACACTGCTGCTGCTGCTGCTGCTGCGTCGCCCATTCCTGTGTGCGTCCATCCGGAGCTGCTCCTCCCGGACCGCCGGGAGCTCTCCCTCATGCTCTCAGGATTTATTACAAAAGTGCACACAGGTAAAACCTGTGACTGCCAACGCTCTTATCTCTCCATACTGAATGCTTCTTCCTTCCAGACGCTGAACAAGCGCGCGCGCACACACACACACACACACACACACACACACACACACACACACACACACACACACACACACACACACACACACACACACACACACACACACACAGTCACTCGATACGTAACTGTATCCCGTCGCTTTCTACTTTGATTGTGAACGGCAGATCCTTCACTGCGGGTGAATAGCCGCACATCCTGCACTCAAAACAAAGTTAAACACATTTATTAAACTTTTACAACGTGTAAATTCAATTGAAATTATTTTTTTTACATGGAATTTGTGTCGGCAAGTTGACGCAGTGGGTTTCCATATTTAATATGCATCCATGGGGGTTAGACACGCAGGTTAGAGTCCCTACTTTAAACCACATTCAGCTGGGAGAGGTCAGAGGTTAAAGGTCAAAGCCCCCATGAACACAGGAACTAACTGAAGTCGCTCTACTGCGTCTGGGGTGTATATAATATATATAATATAACTGTTATATAAACAGTTGGGGATGCAGGGGAACAAATAAACCAGTTGGAGTGTGTTAAGATGTTTAATTGGTGTTAGATTGGCGCTCTGAACTGCAGCAGCTCCAGAAGTACAACAACTGCCGAACACTCGTTACAATCCCACATGTCGTTGGGACATTCAACTTAAGTTTCATTTACTGGCAACCAAAACTCAAAGTATATCAGGATAATAAAAAAGAAAAGAAAACAGAATCAAATCATGAACAGAAATGTGTTGTTTTTTTTTTTACATTTGCGTAAGTATTTCCCACGGCGGTATGTTTCGCCCTTCTTTGCGGTTCGTTAACCGTTTAATTCCTCTGAGCCTTCAGAACCGTAAGGACCGACGCCGGGCTGGGACTACCAGAGGACCCTCAGGGTCCCGTCTGCGTTGGCCAGGTCAGTCTTTGACGGGTAGACCACCTTGAGGTTCCCCTCCTGGTCCACGGTGCGGACCTGCTGGACCACCAGACCGCCCTCCTCCTCCTGCTGGTCCTCCCCCCCAGCGGTCTGGGTCTGGGGTCCGGGGGGGCCCTCGCCGTCGGACCCCCCGCCGCCCGCCGCCGCCGCCGCTCTCCTCCTTGCGCTCTGCAGTGATTTTGTTCAGCTCCGCCATTTTCTGTGAGAAATGAGAGAAATTACGAACATTTTATTAAACTTCTAAAATAATACATTCGGTTTTTTCTTGAACAGTCGGTAACACTTTCCCTCAACTTCTCCGCCAACCAGTCAGCGTCTGGAGACGCGTTTCAGCGTTTCACTCCCTGAAATTATTCTTTGGAGCGTTATTTCTTGTACAATAAAAATACGCCAAATCCTAACTTCAGCTCAGATACTGAACTCACCTGAGGTGGCAGAACGGGCCGAGGTCATCTGGCTAATGATCTCCTCAAACATCGGATGATCCGGCGCTGGTATGGATCAGCTCATCAAATATTCACCAGCGTTCGGGCGTAACGCGACCTGCGCAGCCCAGATTGCAGATATATAGGATCTGCGTTGGCGCAGGAAATGGCGCAACTCAACGCTTGCAAACCTGAACCGGCGGTTTCCATTTTCAAGTCGCACTGTTTTTTTTTTTCTTTATATTTCAGGAGGTCTTTGGGCGACTCGTCGCTGCGATGATACCGATGGAAAAAGGGGTTTGCTGATGGTTTCTGGGATTTAAGTTCAGAAACGATATCTGAACCTCTGCACTGCATCTTTCATAGCGAGAATAACGTAATGAGCCGATAACTTTCCCTCTCAGGGCCGCCGGTCGGTGACATGGAGAGACTGAGTGTTTTGAGACGTTGACATTGTACACCGCCCAGCGATGATGAGCCAACTCCTTCCACAGGGAAGGAGCGAGGTCAGAGGTCAGAGGTCACAAGCACAACGGGTCACAGTGAAGTTGCGTCACGCCACAGCGGCAACACATACACCTCCTCCATCTTCTAAGGTGACGCGTGGCCTGCGTACCGCCGTCCACACATCATGTCTGAACGCAGTCATGTCTAGTAATGTTATATGCAGTGCATATTATTATTATTATTATTATTATGTAATCCATTCCTAATGTCGGTGTGCTTCTGTACTCCTTGAGAAACATGAGTGTAGACTATGTATTGGTCACTTTGCACCAGGACAACAATACATTACATGAACAATACCTCGTCTTCATACAACATCCTAACAGTAGAAATGTATTCTCTTCTACAGATCGGCTTTTAGGATCTCCTTTGACTTTTAAAACCCATTCAGTAATCCTCTGCCAAGTGTGGCACTCGTCTTTAATAATAATAATAATAATTGATAGGTTTTATATAGCGCTTTATTGGAGGTCACTCAAAGCGCTTTACATAGTGTGTGTGTGTGTGGGGGGGGGAGATATGACACCTCATCCGCTCCCTTTAACTGTCACCTCCGAGTGTAAAGCAAGAGAGATAATGTGATGTTTGCGAGGTTTGCGGTGCTGCACATACATCAATTAGACATCTTAACGAGGGGATGCCGTGTTACGCTCTGCATCTCCTGGACACGTGTAATCCTAAACATGTTTCCTTATTTATACATCTCCTTCAATTTCCCACTGGTCACCTACACTTCCTTAGGATAGTATTGTCAGCATATATATATATATATATATATATATATATATATATATATATATATATATATATATATATATATATACATACACATATATATACATATATATACTGTATATATATACACACATATATATATATATATATATATATACGCACACACACACACATATATATATATACACACACACACACACACACACACACACACACATATACAGTATATATATATATATATATATATATATATGTATATATATATATATATATTAGAGATGGGCATAGATTAAAATATTTAATCTAGACTAATCTAGATTAATATTTAAATTAATCTAGATTAAGGTGGCTCCTTTGAATGATGTCGAAGGTGTCCATAATATGTGTTTGCTACCTAAATAATGACTTATTTTACCTAAATAATGACTTATTTCACCTAAATAATGACTAAAAGTGGGTCTGCGCGATTGTTGAGCGGGGGGGGGCTACCGGATCGCGATAATAACGGCGAGAAAAATATATATATACATATATATATATATATATATATATATATATATATACACATACATACATAACAAATATTATATATATACATATATACATATATATATATATATATCACATATATACACATATATATATATACATCATATATATATACACATATATACACATATATATATATACACATATACACATAAATATATACACATATAACTCACATATATATATACACATATATACACATATATATATACATATATATACATACATATACATATATATATATACATATATATATACATACATATACATATATATATATACATATATATATACATATATATACATACATATATATACACATACATATACATACATATATATACATATATATATACATACATATATATACATATATATACATACATATATATACATATATATACACATATATATACATACATATATATATACATACATATATGTAAGGGATAATGCCCGACGAGGTGTCCATTATCAGAAGTTAATGGACGACGCGGAGGCGTGAACCGGTTGCTTCCGCGAAGTCCATTAACTTCTGATAATGGACACCTCGAAGGGCATTATCCCGCTTATACCATATGGTCACTTGCCAAAGAAAATAAATTAAGACCATTAATTAATATTTGCATGCGTTTTACAATCAAAATATAAAGTTGTTCACAAGCCATAATTTAGTTTCCCTGGTAACGCCTGAGGGTCTGACTAATACCTGGAACAATCATTACCCTCCGTAAGGTTCTTATAGTCCACTCCTCCAGTAAATAGGACCTTAGATACGACTCGGCAACGGGAGGGATTCAGTCCTCAGCTATGAGCCACAGAGTGACGTAATGCACTGTACACCGGGAACCGCGACGGCCGATACTTTCAACATAAAGTGTACATATTTATAATTTGAAATGTGTCCCAGCCTTTACACCACAGATACTATGGGGTCTATAGCATATAACCGTTTTCTGATTACAGTTTAATGCATTTTTCACAATTTACCAGCTCTCGTTTTGACGACTAATCACCGCGCCATTCGTTTCAATGGGAATCGCGACGGTCTATAATTTCAACATAAAGTGTACATATTTATAATTTGAAATGTGTCCCAGCCTTTATACCACAGATACTATAGGGTCTATAGCATATAACCGTTTTCTGATTACACTTTAATGCATTTTTCACAATTTACCAGCTGTCGTTTTGAAGGCTGA
>JAOPHQ010002506.1:15000-21080 GCA_030340625.1 Merluccius polli | reverse complement strand
AAATACTTTCCCACTAAAGAAATCATTTTGATTCAGACCTATTTGTTAGTCTTTCACAGCAGCCATCACTTTTGTTTCAATTTGAGTCCAACCATCACTCTCTCTCAACCCACTTTCCCTTCGCTCTTCCCTGCCCTGTCCATAAAGGGACAAAAACCCATGAATCAAAAACCCAGATGTTAAAGTTTAAACCATAACATATTTCCATGACCCAGCCATAACCTGTGTGTTACCTGCGCTCCTCCCAGCTGTGTGCGGAGGTGAAGCAGACCGCGGCCCGGTTGCTGCAGGTGGAGCAGAAGCTGCAGGGGCTGAGCTGCGAGTGCGAGCGCCAGCAACAGAGGCTTCGGGAGCAGGAGCTGGAGCTGGCGCGTAGCTCCACTACCCGCAGTACCACCAGCAGCCTGCAGGAGGAGCTGCAGGCAGAGAGAGCTCGCCTCATCGCCGCAGACAAGAAGGTCAGCAGACGATGTATTGAGTATACTGTAATATTAGAATAGGTTTGGAGTGAACATGGACCACACTCCGGGTCCGTTTCAATACTTTTTCTTAATGCTGGGGCTTAGGCTGGCGTTACACAGTGAAACATTTTTTATCTTATCTTGACCTCGGTTATGTTTTTGGTTATTCGTCTCCACTACACGTTTTGTAAAATTTGGGTAAAATATAACCCCTTTTTGTTAATTCTACCTGCGTGGTTTTCTGGCGTTCGGTCCCTCACAGACTTGCAGTGTATTTTACATGCATGTGTTTAATGAGCAGGTAGCTTAATGAGTTGGACTACCAATAGACTGCAGACATTGGGGTTCGAACCATTCAGCTAGGAGTCAACACCCTAACCGCTACACACCATCCCGCCCCCGACGGGTTAAGCAGCCGTGTCTCTCCTCCTCCCACCAGGTGGTGGAGCTGCAGCAGCAGCTGAAGACCTCCCAGCACCAGCTTCGCATGGAGGAGGCTCGCTCCGGGGAGAGCAGCCGGCTGGAGAGAGACACCCGGGACCTGACCGACAACCTGGCCTCCCTGAGGGCCCAGCAACATGAGGAGCACATCACCAGGTATGTATTAGCTCCTCATCCCCACCTCCTCATCCCCACATCCTCATCCCCACCTCCTTATCCCCACCTCCTTATCCCTATCTCCTCCAAAATCAGGCCCAAAAAATCTGGCCGGCCCGAGCCCGGAAATATTTTTAATAGTATATTACATAGTTCAAATAGTTAATTACAAGCTGAAGTAAACTACATTGTGCATATAATATAGTGCAACTTCTTATCAAAACGAATAAATAACAAAATGTAAGATCAAACTAAAATGAAGATAACAAAATAGCTAAAAAAATATAGCCTATAGTTACATTCATTAATTACAGTCAGGAGTCAAAACACATACGCAGTCGCACTTTACACGCGATATTTAACGAACCCCACGCATATGTTGTCACTGTTGACAACTTAATCAAAGTTGTCCCATAACTCCCAATTTCCTGACGTTTTCTTGGACAAATTATATTCCCGTTTCCAACTTCTTCTTTACATCCGCCATTTTTTGTGTTCACACTCTGTAAAGTGACTGAGTATTTAGAAAAGCGCTATACAAGTCTAATGTATTATTATTATTATTATTATTATTATTATTATTATTATTATCATTGTTGTTATTATTATTATTATTATTATTGGTATTATTATTATTATTATTATTATTTTGTTTTAACATCTAGGCTATTTGTGTGCAGTTGTGCACTTTACTAGCGGCTTACGGTGTGTGAGAGAGCAAACAGCAAATGATCGCTAATTCTAATGTTTTTAAATGTAATTATTCTTACATTATATTATAATTATTCTAAATCTCAACATTTTAATTTGTCCGAGCCCGACCCGAGCCGACATTACAGTAGCAGTGTTCGGGCCCGGCGGGTCAACCGGGTTCGGGCTGAGTGTCCTCTAATCCCCGCCTCCTGCGTTCCTTCTGGCCGGCAGGAAGCTCCTGGAGCAGCGGGAGGAGGAGCTCAGGCAGCAGGTGCGCTCCCTGAGGCAGAAGGAGGCGTCGCTGGGCAGGAGCAACTCAGAGCTCAGCCATAAGACCCAGCAGCTGGAGAGTCATCTGGCTCTGCTGGAGACTGAGCTCAGCCAGGCCCGCGACGAGGTGAGGGGGGGGGGGGGGGGGGCTGGAGGAACTCGTCTTGATGCGCTCAGCTAGCGTGTGTTAGCTTCGGTAGCCACACTGTAGCTTTGTGTTTATTTTGGTCTCCTCCAGATTGTAGTTTCAGTAACTGGTCAACACAGAGCTCTTGGTCGTGTGGTGAGACCTAATCTACCCCCCCTATAACCTGTAAATCATAATATATCTTCAAGCCCTCCTCAAACATTTTGGGTCCCATACAGCTGTGGAAAATGCATAATTTTTGCATAAGCAAACATTTAAAATGGCACTTGCGTATTGTAACTAGCGTGAGAGTGTGAGAACACCGCAGGTAATGGCGGTATGCTGTTCCTCTAATTAAATCAGACACTATACTCACAGGTTCCCAAAAAAGAGATCTATCTATTTAATAATCGATAAATAATGTTAATCGATGGTTGCTATGGTGTTGAGCGGTCTAGAACCGGCAACTCTGAGCTTTAATAAACACATAACCGTACATTTCTGCAGTTGATTTGTTTCAGAAGGAATATTTATCTAGATTTATATTTATCTTTGTACTAGAAGCACACTGCTGCACTTTGTCACACGTTGGTCCTGCGCTTGTTAATACAAAATAAATTCAATACGTTTAAAAACTTTTCTTTGGCTGAGAAAACGCATTCCCACCAAAATGACGCAAAGCATCAAATGAGCGGAGGTTAAATATGTTGTGTTTCTGGGAGGCTCCTCCAACCATAACATCTCCCAGAGAACTGAAGCCAGTTAATTTCCTCCTGTTCAAGTCTCCTCAGTGTGAGTGTGTGTTTATGAGCTCAGCTCTCTGAGCGGCCCGCAGCGCAGCGTAGCTTATTCCCAAATTATTCCCAAATGTTTAGACAGCTCATGTATGTACTGCTTTCAAATCCACAGAGAAGTCTCTTACGTGAAACTCCAGTAACTGGTGAAGAGTTAAATGAATCATTATTAGTAGCTAGGGTGCTATGGTAGTGCTAGAATAGCTAGGATAGGAGCTAGGATAGGAGCTAGGGTAGTACTAGAGTAGCTAGGGTAGGAGCTAGGGTAGTACTAGAGTAGCTAGGGTAGTAGCTAGGATAGTAGCTAGGGTGCTAGGGTGGCTAGGTTTAGTACTAGAGTAGCTAGGGTATTAGCTAGGGTGCTAGGGTAGTACTAGAGTAGCTAGGATAGGAGCTAGGGTAGTACTAGAGTAGCTAGGATAGGAGCTAGGGTAGTACTAGAGTAGCTAGGATAGGAGCTAGGGTAGTACTAGAGTAGCTAGGATAGGAGCTAGGGTAGTACTAGAGTAGCTAGGATAGGAGCTAGGGTAGTACTAGAGTAGCTAGGATAGGAGCTAGGGTAGTACTAGAGTAGCTAGGGTAGGAGCTAGGGTGCTAGGGTAGCTAGGGTAGTACGAGAGTAGCTAGGGTGCTAGGGTAGTACGAGAGTAGCTAGGATAGTTGCTAGTGTGCTAGGGTAGCTAGGGTGCTAGGGTAGCTAGGGTAGTACGAGAGTAGCTAGGGTGCTAGGGTAGTACGAGAGTAGCTAGGATAGTTGCTAGTGTGCTAGGGTAGCTAGGGTGCTAGGGTAGCTAGGGTAGTACGAGAGTAGCTAGGGTGCTAGGGTCGTACTAGAGTAGCTTGGATAGTAGCTAGGGTGCTAGGGTAGTTGCTAGGGTAGCTAGGGTAGTAGCTAGGGTGCTAGGGTAGCTAGGGTGCTAGGGTGCTAGGGTCGTACTAGAGTAGCTTGGGTAGTTGCTAGGGTGCTAGGGTAGTAGCTAGGGTAGCTAGGGTAGCTAGGGTAGTACGAGAGTAGCTAGGGTGCTAGGGTCATACTAGAGTAGCTTGGATAGTAGCTAGGGTGCTAGGGTAGTAGCTAGGGTAGCTAGGGTAGTAGCTAGGGTGCTAGGGTAGCTAGGGTAGTACGAGAGTAGCTAGGGTGCTAGGGTCGTACTAGAGTAGCTTGGATAGTAGCTAGGGTGCTAGGGTAGTTGCTAGGGTAGCTAGGGTAGTAGCTAGGGTGCTAGGGTAGCTAGGGTAGTAGCTAGGGTGCTAGGGTAGTTGCTAGGGTAGCTAGGGTAGTAGCTAGGGTGCTAGGGTAGCTAGGGTAGTAGCTAGGGTGCTAGGGTAGCAATAGAGTGGTGCAGGGATGACGTATTTCTGTAGGCCAACCCGGAAGTCAGCGTCTCCCTGGGTTGCCATGACAATAAGCCAATGGGTTTTTCTCGTTGGATTTTGCATTATTGCAGAAAATAAGCTCTGTGGCAAACAAAAGTTTATGATACTCACACGTTTTGTTAAGCGAGATAATCTTCACCAATGAACACTTTTATACTTTTATGACTTTTGAAGCGTAAATGCAATCGCCAGAAGTTTTTTAAGACGCGTAAAAGCTTCAAAATTCACGAGTGGGGTATTTACCGACGTATCTTATGTCGTAAAACAAAACGTGTAAATCTCTTAAGCTTGTGTAAAACCACAGACCTTATTTCAGACATCTCACCAAAAACACATTCAGAAAACCCGTTGCCTTCGAGACGAGGGAACCGGAAGTGCCAAAATGCTAACGGACTTCCGGGTTTTAGGACTCATTCCTGCACCGCTCTGTGGTAGTACCAGCACTACAGGCGCCGCGAGCGTTACAGGCGCCGCGAGCCACCTAGAGGCCGTTAGAGGAACTACACGTCAGTCGCTGCCACCAGGGCTTCACAAACGTGCGGTCATGGCTGCCGCTTGGGTTTGACCCGTGTTCATCAGTTCAGCAGCTCATCAGTAAACGATGTGTACAGCGGTGTACTGTGTTGTTCCCACCAGCAGAGGGAGGCACAGAGGACCGGCCACCAGCTGCAGGAGGAGCTGCTGTCCAGCCAGCAGGAGACGGACAGACTGCAGGGAGAGCTGCAGCAGGTCCTGCTACAGCTGGACACGCACGTCAGGTCAGACAGCACTTCAGGGAACTCACACTCTCTCTCACTAACTCACTATATTTATGTTGATTTTAGGATTTTACATTACTACAACTCTCTTGAGACCTCTCAATATGGTGCAGTTACCGCCAACAAAAAAATCCCATGATGCATTCTGATGTACAAGCCCTATAGAGTAGGCATGTTCTACTAAACATTAGCATTACTTTTACCCCAAGCCTTCCTCAGGCTATAATAATAATAATAATAATAATACATTTTATTTGGAAGCGCTTTTCAGGACACTCAAAGTCACTTTACAGATAAAAATACATTAAAAACACATAAACACATAAAAGAAAAACACACAAAAAAAGAAGATACATTATAAATAAATTAATAAATAAAACAGCAAATTGCAGCAGTCAGACAGAACAAAATTAGGAAAGTAGTATGGCCTTTATTCACTTATGTGTGTGTGTGTGTGTGTGCGTGTGTGTGTGTGTATGTGCGTGTGTGCGTGCGTGCGTGTGTGTGTGTGTCGTCCAGGAAGCACAACGAGAAGCAGGAGCAGCAGCGCAGCAAGCTGCGTCAGGCCAGACAGGTGTACCTGAAGGCCACAGGGCAACGCGACCGCACCATCCAGAGGCTGGAGAACGACCTGGCGCTGGCCTCCAGCCTCTCGCACAAGGTGCCCACGCCGCTCCGACGCCGCTCTGACGCCGGCCTGAGTCCAATGTCGTTTCGAGTCGCCACTGATGCGTAGCCATGGCAACATACTGGTTTTGCTGGAGTTTCGATGTTGAGAAGACGCGCCTCAACATAACTGTACCTCGATTTGGAACAGCCTCCATAGCAGCGTCTATCTTGTCTGCAGCGGTCGCCGTTATTGTTATTACTCCTCCTTGGTTCTGGTGCACAGCTTGACGACGTTTCTCCTGCTCCTTATCCTTCCTCCTTCTCCTCCTCCTCCTGTTTCTCCTCTCCCTCTCCTTCTCCCTGCTCCTCCTCCTGTTCATCCTTCCTCCTCTTC
>JAOPHQ010002506.1:0-12500 GCA_030340625.1 Merluccius polli | reverse complement strand
ACGTGTGACCCCCTGGGGATCCTGGACGCCATCAGCCGGGTGAAGGCGGAGGGCCCCCCGCGTCTCGCCGGCCGCCGGCCCCCAGGTCCCGCCCTCGGAGCTGGGCTACCTGAACGTCACCTCCCCCGGTCTCGCCCCGGGTCCCGGGGAGCCGCCGCCGCCGCGGACCCGGCACAGCGCCGAGCGGGACCAGGCGTGACGCGGCGGGGGGGGGGGGGGGGGAAATCCATTCGCAAAAGTATCTCCAGGAAAGAAGACGTTGTAAGTGCTGTTTTTTTCCTTCAAGATTGGATTTATGAAGAAAGTTAAGAAAAACGGCCGAAAGAATTAGAAAATAGAAACTAAGTAGGATTTCCCTTTCGGAGACTTCTTAAGGATTGAGATACTTTTGTGAATCCGGCCGCAGGGATGAGTGGTGATAGGCCGCCATGCGGCGCTGAGACCTGGTCCATGGTCTCCGGGGCAGAGACCTCCCTTAGTAACCTCCCTTAGTAACCCTTAGTTACCATAGTAACCTGAGCTTCCCATGACCATGTACCGAAAACACAGAGGATCGTGGTCACACACAACGCTGTGACCCTTGACCTTTTAGGAAGTATTTAGGGATGCACTGATAGGACTTGTGTTGGTCAGTACTAGGGCTGCAATGACTAGTCGATTCATCCATTAGTCGATCGACAAAATTAATTAAACACATTTTTTTTATAATCGATTAATTGTTTAGGTCATTTATCAGTACAAATACCAAACATTTGCTGCTTTGATGCTTCAGAAATTCAAATGTTTGGTTCATGGATCATTACAACATGAACATTTTTTCTTGGCTGTTGTCAGATAAATGTAAGACATCACTTTGGACTCCGGTAACTTGTAATGGCATTCGCTATTATTTATGACATTTTATAGACTAAACGATTAATCTGAAAAATGATCGGCAGCCCTAGTCAATACCGCTACGATATTCATACGCTATTCAGTGTGGATATTGATATAATAATACAACAAAGGCTGTGTTCACATATACAGTGCGGCCGCATGGGACAGATGTATTGTGTTGTATTTAATAGCGCCGCCGTACGTTTCCCGTCATGGGGTCGCCTAACGGGATAAGTACATTATGATAAGTAGATTATGTTATTGTATCGCAGACTTGTAGACCAAAAACACATCGATGCGTGACTCGTATCAAACACGTTTTATGTCATGTGATCAATGTCATGTTGGTATCGTCGTCCCGATCTAGAAAGTGGTAAACTAATGTTTTATATTCCCGTCAGGAGGAACTAGTATTGTTTTAAAGATGGCCTCTCGCTCCTCAGGGCAGCGTCTATGTAGCAGGAAGGAAACTGTAGATCTGGAGATCTGATCTCCTGCAATACAAACACACAGACAGTTAGGATGAGTTACATCCTAAAGCCTTTGATGAAATAATAATAATAATAATAATGCTGAGTATTAACGACATGGTAATGGTGATGACATGGCAATCAGGAAATGAATGGAAATATAATTGTCTGTGTATTAATGTTTCCATAATTTAAGAATTTAAATTTGAAAAGGATTTTGTATTTGGACACTAAACAGAGGAAGTGGTATTTTAGTCATACATAAACTATAGATTTGTAGGGGCATTGTGGGAGAAGACGCTAATCTATTGTATTTATGTGAACATAAATAGCGTTCGGCCGTTTGTTAGGCCGTGTTACAAAGTACAATCAAATAACACTCTTTAAAATGAGCACTTTATAAAAGAAGCGTTTGGGTTTATATGTACAATGGAAACGATCCACAAACTAATGAAATAACGGTAAAGGTTATATAAACCTGCCGGGGGTTTTGTACGGACATTCACATGTGGAGTTGTATGTTTACATTTTTATTTTAGTGTCTTAAGTATCACGGTACCCCCACTAGAAACATTTGAATGTATTGCATATTAATAATAATGATCAGTATAATTGTTTTACGATTCGCCTGCAATAGAAACACGGAGCGCTAAACGCACACCAGAGTATTCGCTGAATCCCCGCTGGCGTCTCCGGGTGTTGGTGGGCCGTAACCCGAGTAATCAGCCATGAGGGTTACTGAACACGCCCTCCTGTTTTATATCTTAATGTGCTAAAAGGTATCTGTACCTTATTTAGAGAAATATGGACTTCTCCACTGACCAAGCCACTCCTCATGTCTGTGCCTCAAGCTTCAGCGGTCATCTTGTGTCTCATGGACAAATGTAATCACTTTGGACTTATGTAAATATTTGTGGTTGCTTTTTTTCTTTCTTTTTTTTTACAGAAACCTATTTTCATAAATAAAGTACAATGAATAGTAATACGTCACTTGTATTTGTCAGTCCTTTTTGGTAAAACACAGTCGGCCTCAGTGAGTCAGAGTCTTTTCCATTGATCATATTGGGTTACGCAATCTGTTTCTTAAGAATGAACGCATCTTTAATTTCAAAACACGGCAATCGATTTGAGTTTATAACAGTCTGTTTATTAAACAAGGTAAAGATACAAAGGTTTTTTTTCTTTCTTTTTTTTTTTAAACATTGATAACTGTAGTTTTACTTCTCAGTCCTGGCTGTGCATATTTAGTTGTCTAGAAACTGTATATGAAACCACAATGCAAGACAGGAAAAAGTGTCATAAATCTACACAATATATTTTGATAGAGAACATGGGTTAAACAGTTATTATACAGATTACAGCTTGGGTTACTCCATGCGGAAGAAACAAAAATAAAAATTAACAAACATGTCTACACGATTGAATACTGCAAAACACAATACACAGAGATGGAATCGATTGGTCGTGGGATGATAAAACAGTTAAGGCTTAGACGAAAATAACTGGTGTAAAAACATGATGTTAATACGATACAGGTAGACTAAAAATCATTACAGTAAGTTTATACAGAAATATACCTTTTTTTTTTATAAAAACCCAAATAGGATGGTTTATGAAAACATAAAATCGGTACAATAGATGAGTAACATGTTTTACAGTACAGCAACATGTACAATTCCCCATTACGCTGAAACGGAGGGTAAAGTCGAAGAGGCAGGGTCTGTTGTTGGCGTAGATGAGTTCCTCAAGCCTGCTCAGGGCTCAAGTCGGATTTTTTTTGTTTTGTTTTGAAAACATACTATATACTGTATATTTATCTTACATTATTTCTCAATTCCATCTCCAACTTTAGTCTGATAGCACCTTTCACGGGTCCCCGGCGAACACAGGGGGCCCTTTGTGAGCAGAGATGGAAGTTCCCGTTAGGAAAGTAAAAGTCCTCTTGGGTATTGGCAGGGCTTTTACTTTCTGAACCTGGAGTCGTGCACATCGGCCTAGTCGTACCGTCCCGAGTGACCAGAGGTTAAAAGTTACATTAAAATACAACAAACAATACTGTATACAAGGAAGGAATACTAAAAGTTTAAAAATAAAACCTATTGAGGGAGAAGCCTTGTGCCCACATTGTCAAAAAAGGCCCAAAGAAAACACCTTTATACTGCAGTTCAGCTCGGATGGGTAAAGCTCGGTATTATTTTCATATACGGAGTATAAAAATACTCTATTGGGACAGAATACACAACAACAGCTTCACATTTTGGTCAAATAATGAGCGGCCATTTTCAATTGAGTAAAAGTTGAAACCTTTAGTTGAGTGGATTCAACAGATGAGAAGCAGATGTTGGTAGCATGTAGCATGTAGCATGTATGGACAACACAATGCAAGCTAACAATCGAAACCTTTAGGTTTGTATGGCACTAGTAACTCCAGGACAGTAATTAAATTGTTTCAGCAATGATGAAACCGTCAAATATGGTGCAATAGAAGATGTGGAAAACAGTATTTTTCGACTTTGTGTTGCTCTATGTTTCGCCTACGTGACGGTATTTTTAAACCTAGACGCTATATTTTTACAATATAATTTAGAGGCATACAGACGAGAGTCGTTTCAATTGGTCCCGCAATTCAGAAGATTGCTTCAGTCATCCCTTGCCATAGTTTTGGGTTTCGCCAAAAAACTGCTCCTTGCAGCAGCATGACGCTTCCAACCGTCTGCCTCTGTGCCAAAATGAGATCCTTCACCTCTGCAGTCAAAGTCGACCCAAATTATCGTCTTGGCAACCGGCTGAAGCAATCCTCCTCCTCTGCTGGACCAGACGGAAAAACTTCTTATCGGTCTATGCGACTTAAAACACTGGAGCCATCCTTAAATAATACACCGCTTTAACACCGACTTCTTTTGAATTGTCACCTACCGATTGCCCTTTTTTTTTTAATGTAGGTTTATCTGACCCTGTAAACGTATATTATATATATGCGCGATATAAAAAGAACAAAGAAACAGTAACAGGAACGACTGTTTGTTTAGACATAGTCTGTACTCCTAGCTGCCCCAACTGACGCCATTTTGGCTCTTCTTTCTCAAAGACAACATGAGCCCCAAACCGCAAAGGCCTAAAAGTGCTTAAGGATTATCTTTGGATGTGAACAGAGTACACCCAACAAACTCACTTTAAAAAATTTCTATTTCTCAATTTCTTTATAAGGGCTAATATCATCTGGCACATTTTTTGAAACCCATTTCATGGAATTAAAAGAAAACAAACAAACAAAAACATTGACATTGAAGGGCCGTTGCATTCAGCAGTGTACATACCGCCAAGAAAGTGCGGACTGATTCTGGCGTGACAATCTCAGGCCAGGCCAGAGGTCAGGCCAGAGGTCGGGCCAGAAGTCAGGCCAGAGGTCAAGCCAGAGGTCAGGCCAGAGGTCAGACCAGAGGTCAGACCAGGCCAGAGGTCAGGCCAGACCAGAGGTCAGGCCAGAGGTCAGGCCAGACCAGAGGTCAGGCCAGAGGTCAGGCCAGAGGTCAGGCCAGAGGTCAGGCCAGAGGTCAGGCCAGAGGTCAGGCCAGAAGTCAGGCCAGAGCAGAAGTCAGGCCAGAAGTCAGGCCAGAGCAGAAGTCAGGCCAGAAGTCAGGCCAGAGGTCAGGCCAGAGGTCAGGCCAGAGGTCAGACCAGGCCAGAAGTCAGGCCAGAGGTCAGACCAGGCCAGAAGTCAGGCCAGAGGTCAGACCAGGCCAGGGGTCAGGCCAGAAGCCAGGCCAGAGGTCAGGCCAGAGGTCAGGTCAGGCCAGGGGTCAGACCAGGCCAGGGGTCAGGCCAGGGGTCAGGCCAGAGGTTAACCAAGCTCAATTGTTACATTCGTTAAACGAGGGGGGGGGGGGGGGGGGGGAGAACTACAAACAAAACAAAGCAACTTGTGCTGCCGTGCTCGCTTCAGCAGATGACCTACGTCACAGACAAGGGGGGGCAGTGGGGGGGAGGGGGGGGGTCAAAGGTCATCTGTGTACAGTACCGCCCCCCCCCCCCCCCCCCCCTCTCCGAATGCTTATGTCGGGTGTTCATAGCATAGGTAGACTTAATGTAGAGCGCCGCGTCTGCAGGGCAAAGGGCCCCACTCTCTCCAGGCCTACGAACCACCTTCATCATCATCATCATCGTCATCATCATCATCATACCGTGACTGCTGCTGTGTCCCAGTGTGGGGGGGAGGGGCGTGTCCCAGGGGAGGCGGGGCTTAGATGAGGGAGATGCGGATGGGGATGCTGGGGGATTCAGTTCTCTGGGGAGACTGATGGCTCACCAGATGCTCCACCACCGTGTGTTTGGACATGTGCTTCATCAGGTAGGTCTCCTGTTAATAAATAGGAAATATTAATATATAGTAATATAAATATTAATAAAACACGTAACATGTGCTTCATCAGGTAGGTCTCCTGTTAATAAACAGGAAATATTAATATATAGTAATATAAATATTAATAAAACACGTAACATGTGCTTCATCAGGTAGGTCTCCTGTTAATGAACAGGAAATATTAATATATAGTAATATAAATATTAATAAAACGCTTCATCAGGTAGGTCTCCTGTTAATATTAAACAGGAAATATTAATATATAGTAATATAAATATTAATAAAACGCTTCATCAGGTAGGTCTCCTGTTAATAAACAGGAAATATTAATATATAGTAATATAAATATTAATAAAACACGTAACATGTGCTTCATCAGGTAGGTCTCCTGTTAATATCACATGGAAGTAATATATTAATGAATAAGATGAAATGTTAACCTTAAGGAAACTTCATGTCATAGACTGCAAAATGTATATTAAGTGTATTTAATTTTTTTTGTTTTGTTTGACCTCTTCATATTTCTCAGGAAAGTATGCGGTGCGTTTACTAAAACCGAGGTGACAGACTGCAGAATGAAAGTTGTGAATGTTATTTCCCAGAATGCACTCACTGAGGTGTAGGCGCGGCCACACATGCTACAGCAGTAGGCTTTGGCGTTCTTGATGGCGTGCGCCGACAGGTGGATCTGAAGTGAGGCGGAGTCCGAGTAGGCCCGGTAGCAGTTGGGACATTTATACGGTTTGTCCTTATTGTGCTGCCTCTGGTGGGACTGTGGAGACACACAAGACACAAGTAAGCACATCATCATCATCATCATCATGTACAGCGAGCCGTCGTTACAATAGTTAGATTGCAACCTTCGGATGTGGGTTATGATTATTGACATGTCCTTGCCGGAGATTCAAATCCAATGCAAAAAAAGTAAATGTAAATTCTATGTAAAAGGTGTTGGCATTCAGTTAGGATAAAGGAACACTTCACCATTTGCATTAAACGTTGCATCGTTAGAAACCCATAAGTCATATTTTTGAATGGTCGTGCAACATTCACTCATTTTCCCCTGAGACGGGAGAAATCCGTATTTACCTCTCACACTTCCTGGTTCAAACGACGTAAAACGACGATTTTTGCATCATTTGTACTAGGAAGTGTTTTTTTTTTGGGGGGGGGGGGGGTTCTAGTGACGCAAAAATCGTCATTTTACGTCATTTGAACCAGGAAGTGTGAGAGGTAAATACGGATTTCTCCCGTCTCAGGGGAAAATGAGTGCATGTTGCACGACCATTCAGAAAGTGTTCCTTTAATTAACGGTTAACCAATGAGTCATTGAGGATGAGTGTGTTCACCTGGAGGTTGGAGAGCTGGGTGAAGGCCTTTTCACATCCCGGATGGGCACATTTATACGGCCGGTCACCGGTGTGGATTCTGTGGGATGATGAAGTTTATTATTATTATTACATTATAATATTATAATATTATAAACCAGTGTCTATGCAAGACGGCAGGTAAGCTGGCTCCATTAATAGTTAAACCCGGAGTAGGCAGTCATTTGATCCGTAATATTCACGATATAAATAGGATTCCATATTGCACTTTTGGAGATGTGAATGAAGTGTGTCCTACTTAAGGACAGACAGAGACAGAATTACAATATAATAATAAACATGCATTTAAAGAAGAAAGTCATGCATCAGTCTAGGTAGGATACGAGTGCGAGTGTCGACGAATCACAGGGCAGCTGAAGGTAAGGGGCGGAGTCAGACCTGGTGTGCTGCTGCAGGTGCGACAGCTGGCGGAAGGAGTTCTCGCAGTAGGAGCAGTGGTAGGGCTTGATGCCCAGGTGGATGCGCAGGTGCTGCGCCAGGTAGGAGGCGTTGGCGAATGACTTGGAGCAGTGGGGACACTTGTGGGGCTTGGCCTCTGTGTGCGACTTGGAGTGGATCTGCATCTCCGACTTGGTGAAGAAGGTGAGCGGACACACCTTACACCTGGGGGGGGGGACAGGAGTCAGGGACGTCTCAACAGCCCTGATCTTTTATCCTGGTCTTAATAGGGCTTGGACACCAGAATGCATCATGGGATGTTTTGTTGACTCCTATTGAGAGGATCCAAGAAAGTTGTAGTTCTGTAAAATCCTAAATCAACTTAAATATACCGTAACCTCGGCTCATGAAAACTTTGTTTCCACGTCTCGCATGAGAAACGCTGCGGCTCGTTGTATATGTTAAGACCCTCATTATACTACCAAAGAAGTGTCAGGCTATTTCTAGCTTTGGAAGTGCTTTAAAAAAGCGATTTATTTTTTACCAGGTGAGATGCCCTTAACACTCAAACTATAGCAGTTTGGTAGAATCGGCTAAAAACAGCAAACTTAGCTTCGCGTCGTATCGGCTTTTTGTTGCTCTCCATGGTAACGTTGGAACTCGTTCTCATACTAAACATCCCAGAACCAGTTTACACCGGAGTTCCCCTTTAATCACCATGGTAACGTTGGAACTCGTTCTCATACTAAACGTCCCAGAACCAGTTTACACCGGAGTTCTCCTTTAATCACCATGGTAACGTTGGAACTCGTCCTCATACTAAACATCCCATAACCAGTTTACACCGGAGTTCTCCTTTAATCACCATGGTAACGTTGGAACTCGTCCTCATACTAAACATCCCAGAACCAGTTTACACCGGAGTTCTCCTTTAATCACCATGGTAACGTTGGAACTCGTCCTCATACTAAACATCCCAGAACCAGTTTACACCGGAGTTCTCCTTTAATCACCATGGTAACGTTGGAACTCGTCCTCATACTAAACATCCCATAACCAGTTTACACCGGAGTTCTCCTTTAATCACCATGGTAACGTTGGAACTCGTTCTCATACTAAACATCCCAGAACCAGTTTACACCGGAGTTCTCCTTTAATCACCATGGTAACGTTGGAACTCGTCCTCATACTAAACATCCCAGAACCAGTTTACACCGGAGTTCTCCTTTAATCACCATGGTAACGTTGGAACTCGTCCTCATACTAAACATCCCAGAACCAGTTTACACCGGAGTTCTCCTTTAATCACCATGGTAACGTTGGAACTCGTCCTCATACTAAACATCCCAGAACCAGTTTACACCGGAGTTCCCCTTTAATCACCATGGTAACGTTGGAACTCGTTCTCATACTAAACGTCCCAGAACCAGTTTACACCGGAGTTCTCCTTTAATCACCATGGTAACGTTGGAACTCGTCCTCATACTAAACATCCCAGAACCAGTTTACACCGGAGTTCTCCTTTAATCACCATGGTAACGTTGGAACTCGTCCTCATACTAAACATCCCAGAACCAGTTTACACCGGAGTTCTCCTTTAATCACCATGGTAACGTTGGAACTCGTTCTCATACTAAACATCCCAGAACCAGTTTACACCGGAGTTCTCCTTTAATCACCATGGTAACGTTGGAACTGGTTCTCATACTAAACATCCCAGAACCAGTTTACACCGGAGTTCTCCTTTAATCACCATGGTAACGTTGGAACTCGTTCTCATACTAAACATCCCAGAACCAGTTTACACCGGAGTTCTCCTTTAATCACCATGGTAACGTTGGAACTCGTTCTCATACTAAACCTCCCAGAACCAGTTTACACCGGAGTTCTCCTTTAATCACCATGGTAACGTTGGAACTCGTTCTCATACTAAACATCCCAGAACCAGTTTACACCGGAGTTCTCCTTTAATCACCATGGTAACGTTGGAACTCGTCCTCATACTAAACCTCCCAGAACCAGTTTACACCGGAGTTCTCCTTTAATCACCATGGTAACGTTGGAACTCGTTCTCATACTAAACATCCCAGAACCAGTTTACACTGGAGTTCTCCTTTAATAGTGGGTTAACTTTGGACCCTGATACCTCTATCATATAGATGAATTTCAGAGCCCCCCCCCACCACAAACCTGTAGGTTTTGCCCTCTTTGGGGGCGATGGTGACGCAGCCCTGGTCCGCCAGGATGGGGTACGGCACCACCAGCAGCGGACCCGACTGGTTCTCCGCCTTGATCTTCTTCCGTCCCCTGGGGGCCTTGGGTGGGGGTCCCAGGAGCCCCGCCAGGCCGCCCGTCTTCATGTGGTCCATGCCGGGGCCGCTGGCCAGCCCGGAGAGGATGTTGACCGCCGGGGCGCCGCCCAGCCGGTTCTGGCCGCTGGAGGTGGGGGTGGTGGGGGTCAGGGCCTCCGAGGTGCCGTGGTTCTCGGGCCGCGACGACGGCGCCAGACCTGTGGCGGTTTTCGGGGGAGATCAGAGCCGTATCCGAACGAAGCAACAACCCACAGAATCTGCATATTGTTTCCTCCTCTCCCCCTCTTGGGGGGCGAGGAGTTCAGATGTTCCTCCTACGTCGAGGTCTAGCTGGTGGTCTTCCTCCTAAGTCGAGGTCTAGCTGGTGGTCTTCCTCCTAAGTCGAGGTCTAGCTGGTGGTCTTCCTCCTAAGTCGAGGTCTAGCTGGTGGTCTTCCTCCTAAGTCGAGGTCTAGCTGGTGGTCTTCCTCCTAAGTCGAGGTCTAGCTGGTGGTCTTCCTCCTAAGTCGAGGTCTAGCTGGTGGTCTTCCTCCTAAGTCGAGGTCTAGCTGGTGGTCTTCCTCCTAAGTCGAGGTCTAGCTGGTGGTCTCCCTCCTAAGTCGAGGTCTAGCTGGTGGTCTTCCTCCTAAGTCGAGGTCTAGCTGGTGGTCTTCCTCCTAAGTCGAGGTCTAGCTGGTGGTCTTCCTCCTAAGTCGAGGTCTAGCTGGTGGTCTTCCTCCTAAGTCGAGGTCTAGCTGGTGGTCTTCCTCATCCTCACTGGCATGTTAAGCATTGCCCCCCCAAACTGTCTGCGTAACCGGCCTCTAACCGGTCCCTAAACGTGGTCTCTACAGACACGGATACCCCCCCCCCCCGTTGTTGAATATAATCCCTAGTCCAGTAGCCCCAGCTAACGGCTAAAATAATAACCCCCATCCCTGACCTCACCTCACCCCAAGTTCACCCCCTCACCCTCTTGGCTTCTTGGAGGCGTTCTCCTCCAATTACCGGACGCAATGACATAAAATCCCCATCGGACGCTACAGTACAGCAGCCATCTTTAATACAGTTGTGGGTCCTCCCCCCTTCCCCCCTTGCCTCCCCCCCCCCTCCAATACACCTCCTGGCTGCCAGGCTTCCTGTCGTCTCCCCCGTTTCCGCCAGCGGGGGGGGGGGGGGCAGGGCGGAGCCGACAGCGGTACCTGACACAGTAGTTGACAGTGAGTGACGGGGGTTTGCTCACCAATCTGCCACATGTGCCAGTCTTCCCACAATCCTTTGGCCTTCACTGCCGACATGTTCTCCATATTTGCGTCTGAGAAGTTGTAAGGTGATTGCAATATTTTTTTCCCAAGTATTGCACAGTATGGCGCAGATGATAACACCACCCATGTAACACAACGGCACCATGCACATTTAGAAACAGGGGGGACAGGAGGGGACCGCCTGCGATCCCGGACTATATTGGTTCTGGAAAGCCTCAGGTGACCCCCATGGTTTACCTTGTGGTTTAGTTGGGCTAGACCAACATGACTGGGGAAGCGGGGGTGTATTATGTATTATGTGTAGTTTAGTTGTGGGATATTCAATTGATTATAAAGGATATCAGGATTACAGCCATCCTGGTGTGTGTGAATCCTCCAGGTCATGTGACCTGGAGGGACATTAAAATCCTCAACAAACGATGAAGATTTTAATGTCTGCTGCATTTTGTGAATAAATACATGGAGGAGAAGAAGTGCGTAAACACAGTTTCCTTCAACAACAACAACAACAACAACAAACCATCATCATCATCATCATCATGACACAATGTATTGAAAAGGCAAGTGCCAAGGTACTCGCCTAACAAGTTAGGGTTCAGATTCTGATAGATCCAGTGTGCTGGCGTCCCCACCGTACCTGGTCCTGGTCCTGAGCTGGAGGGGGGGCGCGCGTGCAGGGCGATGTCAGGCTGCCCCGCCGAGCCCCCCTGGGTCTGGGGCTGGGACTGGGACTGGGCTTGGGAGGGGGGGTGGTGGCCCGGGACTTGCTGGGGCTGCAGCTTGGGCCCCTGCATGCCGTGCTGGACCCCGCCGCCGCCACCCGCCGCCGCCGCCGTCGGAGGGCGAGGAGGGCATCAGCAGGGGCTGCTGGGAGGGGCTGGAGGTGGGGGGCAGGTGCAGCGGCCGGATCTTCTCGGCCATCAGCTGCTCCTTGATCTTGTTAATGAGCACCAGGTTATCCAGCTGAAAGGGTTAAGGGGTCAACGCTCAACAGACAACGGCCACCCGTGTGTGAATGTGTCGTCCGTGCGAAGAAGAGAGAAAAAAAGTATTCAAACTCCACCCACCGCCTCCCCCCCCTGCCTCCCCCGCCTGCCTCCCCCCCCGGTCCCAAATATCCGACTGTAAATGTAAAGGATTGCATTTGTGTTTTCGATGCGGTTTTTAACGTCGTCTCGTCTAGCCCAGAGCTGAGGCGAATGAGCGTGAATGTAGGATAAAAGCGGACTAAAGCGTAATAAATATAAATTCACTTCTGAAAGGTTTGGGATTTTAAAAGACATTCACACAGAGATGCGAACAGCAAATGTTTGCTATGGCGAAAACATCGCAGCGAGTGAAAGACCCTGGAGACTTTTGTTTTGGAGGTGCGGCTTTTCTCTCACAACCTTCCTCAGCTATAACTGCATAAATATTAGAGACGAAATAATAACACAATAGTAACACAATGCAACCAGCCGGGGGGGGGGGGGG
>JAOPHQ010002505.1:0-12500 GCA_030340625.1 Merluccius polli | reverse complement strand
CTACACCCTGGTGGACCTGGCGCCCGTCACCGCCCTCATCCCCACCCAGGGTATTGGTGTCCTGCAACTACCTATTTAGGGCATAGTATACTAGAAAGATGAAATATGTGGAACAAAAATTGAGAGAGAGAGTGAGAGAGAGAGAGAGAGAGAGAGAGAGAGAGAGAGAGAGAGAGAGAGAGAGAGAGAGAGAGAGAGAGAGAGAGAGAGAGAGAGAGAGAGAGAGAGAGAGAGAGAGAGAGAGAGAGACTAGAAACAATATTAGTATATTACAAGGGTAATAGTATAACTGCCAAATTAAACTAAATCCAATTGTATAAAAAATCAGTTGCGTGCAAATCCAGTTATGTGCGAAAGTCCAAGTTATACGCAATTATGAGGTATTAAACTATTTAGGTTAAAAGCCGCTGACAGATCTCTGACAAATTAAATTAGACTTTTTGTGTTTTTTGAATTAGATTTTTTGTGTTTTTCAAAATTTGAATTTTTTTTTCATTTAACCCTAACCCTAACTCTTTTCAGATCCGGAAAAGGTATTCTCTCTGCTGGACAAGTGCCACCCCCACATGACGGCCTACCAGAAGAAGGCCATACCTGAAAGGCTGCACTACCGCAACAACCGGCGTGTTCAGCCAATCATACTGATCGCTGATGAGGGGTGGTTGATCATACAGCGGGGGGACAAGCTACTCACACGTCAGTTGGTCTTTTAGGACGTTTCTTCTGGTGTTCACACGTCATGTTCCCACTGAGCCCAAATGGCTACAAGCGTTCAAACTCATCACACACATTTTTCACTCTGCTGTGGTTGGCTAGTGACAGTTCTAGCCTCCAACTCCTGGTCCTGATTCACACCGGCTGTTTAGGCACCGCGCTTTCTGGCGGTGGCCATGAAAAGTCGGTGCTAATCCCGCTCCGGAGCAGGAGGCTAAAGTTGGTGCTACAAAAATCCACTTGGAAAAAAGAAACACACACACACACCATCACTTTGCTATACAAAATAGCCCTACCGCACATCATTTAAACATATCCCAAAACTTTACATTAAATTGTTTATTTTTCTTAAAAAACAGTCATGTATTTTTGTAATAATTTGTATTAATTTTATATACTATTACAATTGTATGATTGAAAAGCAAAGAAAATCCAAGCATTTCACTGCACATTGTGGAGCATAATTGTCTACCTGACAAAATTAATTGAATCTCACTTCCTCCTTCCCTCCCCTTCCTCCTCAAAGTGGGTAACCATGGCTACGACAACACACTACCAAGCATGCATGCCTTCCTGGCGGCGTCGGGGCCTGGGTTCCGCCAGGGCTACCGCACCGCGGGGATGAAGAGCGTCGACGTCTACCCCCTCATGTGTCACCTGCTGGGGGTACCGCCAGCCCCCAATAACGGCAGCCTGGCGCAGGCGCGGTGCATACTGTCCGGGGAGGACTGCGTCGACGTGGCCCTGGTGGCCGGGGTGGTGGTGGGAGTCCTGCTGCTGCTCACCGCCGTTACATGTGAGTACCTTCATGGCTAAATGGAAAAAAAAAGAAATGATACATGGCTTTGTTGAATACTCGATTCTGATTGGTCGACTACGGGCTTCTACGGTCCGAACAGACCGTTGCTATGGAGGCTATTTTCAACCGTAGAATCTAACTTTTTTTTCGCGGAAGCAATGACATCGTTTTTTCATCATTTAAATCATTATTGGTTGTATTTTGTGTCAAATGATTGATTCCTTTAGTAAGTAGCCATGTAGTAAAGAGGAGAGAATGTACAGCAAGACAGTTGAGTTGAGGCCGCATCACCCTGTCTGGGTTTGTTTTACAATAATGACCGGCTCGCTGTACATTATCCCTTATTTATACCATGGTCTGGGTGAATCCTCGATTCTGATTGGCTGGAGAGTGTAGGTTAAAAAGTGTTAATTTACACATAGAAAGACGTTGATGCTATGAAGACGCTATGGCCACGTTGCTTGGCAACGCCTGCATACGGGAGATATTAAATAGTCCGCTCGACTTGTAAAACACAAAAAAAACCCTCACCATTTTAACTCTAAAACACATTTAAAGTATTATTAATTGATTAAATATTTCTTTCTTTCATAAGTGACCATGGTATAAGCGGGATAATGCCCGACTTCGTCCATTCATTTCTGTTAATGGACACCTCGTCAGGCATTATCCCGTACATAATGTGGGATTTCAAATGCAAATGAAAATCAATTTGCGTTTGCATTTTCAAACTACGCCCCGCAATAAAGTGGACGATATTCAAATGCAAATGAGTGGGTGGGACAAAGTCCACCCATTGGATAACAGGCTGAATATGAAAATCGGTGTCACTCTTCACATCGCGTCCTCGTCACCTGTGGATCTGTACGTTGTAGCTTGGCAAGCCCCATACTAACTTGTGTGTAGTAGTAATAATAATAATAGAATAATATTTATTTATATTGATAGAGAACAAAAAGACATAACGAACACTGGCACGGCGAGCTGGAGGCGGGACAGCAGGACAGCACAGGTCTAACCTGCTGCTGCTGCTGCTGCTGTCGCTCCAAGCCATCGGCTGTCTCTCTGAGCCGCTGCACAATGGGAATTTTGAGAATTTCTCAGGTTGTGTTTCTGTGCTACCACTTGGCTGCCTGGTGTCGTTAAATATATTCATTTAGCGTTCACCGATAAGAATGGTTGGAGGGGTAACTCGTTTAGCTTGTGTGTTTTTAGCATTTTTGGGGATTTCGGGCATTTTTTTAACGTGCATAACTGTGTTTGCGTTGCTGAGTATGGTATTGCCAAATAACCGACCTTTTTGCTTTGACAACTTGTTTAGCATTGTTGGCACTTCTTTCTAGCATTTTGTTACGAGTCTTCTTGCGTTTTCCCACACCAGGTCTGTTTGGGCTGATGAAGCCTCGTCGGGCCCGGGGCCCGGTGCCCTTCCAGAGGCTCCAACTGGAGGAGGAGGATGATGATGATGATGAACCCCTGCTGGGCTAGACCTGGGCTAGACCTTGGCTAGAACTGGACTAGTCGAGGTCCTTGACGAGACCTGGGCTTGACCTGGGCTAGACCTGGGCTTGACCCAGGCTAGACCTGAGACTAGACTAGACCTGGGTCTAGACTAGACCAGACTAGACTAGACCAGGGATAGACCAGACTAGACCAGGGACAGAACTCTAGACCACCCTCTATCATCTAATCAAATGTGTTCCCTTCTCTGCCCTCACGCTGCACCATGGCTTCCAGTACGCACTGAACCGCTTATTTAACTGGAGGGGAATGCGAAGTGGCTTTACGTGCCTACTTGCCCTGTAAGACTGCACTAGCTCAGGCACTGTTATGGCGGTTCAATGTCCTCGCCCTTTTCATTGTTCGTTTGTTTAAGGTTGTCTTCACAAGCTTCGTCTTTGCACACGTGTTGCGTGGGCACTGTCGCCGGGTTACGTACGAAATAAGACCCGTTGACGCTTCGCAGCGCCATAGCAACAGCCAGCACTTTGTCAGCATGGGTTAATTTTTGTATGAATATAATGAATTATGATTATAGGAAAATGATATCATTATAATTAATATGACTAGTAATTAAAGAATGGAGTTACTGGCATCCTCTATAATCCAGTTTGAGGAAATACTTGAATGCACGCTAAGAAGCCTGTGAATTTTTATCTTCTGGAAGAGCATCTTGCCTGTTTTGGATGTTTCTTATTGTTCTTGTTTTGTCATGTTTATGGGTTTGCCTTTTGTTCATTTGTTGAACAAAAGGCCACTGAACTCCTCCTGATTTGTGTGCTTTAATTTAAACGTTTTGGGGAACTGGATTCAAAGAGAAAGTTATGAAGATGTATATTTTTACTGCGTTAGTCTGTTTTATGTAGATATTTTTTTAAAAAGCAACCCCCCCCCCCCCCCCCCCCCTCATTTCCTTCTCATGTCATGTTACGTTTTCCCACCAGATGGGGCCGTTGAGTCACTCGATATTCTCGTCTAGCCTGTGTAGTTCTGCCAGGGGTGAAATGAGGGATGAACAGTTACTTTATTCCTTCTCTTTCATCAAACAGCACATAGACTACATATAGATGAGTTAAACCGAGAAACGCAAGAAAGGGGGAAAAAATGCCTTTTTAAGTGTGTGTGTGTGTGTGTGTGTGTGTGTGTGTGTGTGTGTGTGTGTGTGTGTGTGTGTGTGTGTGTGTGTGTGTCTCTCTCTCTCTCTGCCACAGTTGCCCTCTTTCCCGTTGACGATGAATTGTGTTGTAATTAAAACCCTTCTGGACTATGCAAGGCCTTTACCCAACGAATGAGTTTTAAGTTGGTGTGGAAATGCAATTTCTGTTTCCAAATAAACTTGATTCCAAATAATGTGTGTGAGCGAGAGGTCATGTCAATCAAACCAATTAAAATGAAGCAAGCTTTTTCCAAAGAAAGAGTGAGCCATACTTTTAAAAATTAATTTATATTCCTTTATAGATATATATGTTTTCTTCATCGCAGTCACAACATTACAATGTAATAAAATGGTAAATATATAAAATCAACCTAATACTGACCCACATAGTACATTAGTGTGTCTGTGTTCAAAACCAACATGGAGCTGTACATGGTTCATTTATATCTGTTTTACATTGTTTAAAATCTTTCATAGCTTCTATGTGGTCATCTGTAAATCTCTTGTCTCTTTACAGATAAATCATGTATTTCCAGTGGAGATATTGTAACAAAAATAACACCTTTTCTAATGCATTGAAAATATAATAAGTCCCACCCACCCACCCGGGAAACCAGTACCAGTACTAATATTAATATCGACACAGAATACACAGACGAACCTCAGGTGTACAGTGATGCGTTATGTCATTAAAACAGAACGGAAGCCACAGGTAAACCATTTTCTCTATTTTACAACCCAGTTGTCTTTGTTTTACTGTTAATTAGCGCGCAATACAATACCATTATCACCAAGTCGAAGGATGCAAAAGTAAAACAGAAATTGGAGTCAAACAGCGACAGCAACAAGTGGTTAATTGGTAGCAAATCAGTCCAAAGTGATGTCACTCATACCAACCATGGCGGCAAGGGTGACATCACCTTTCACAAATTTGAGCCAATCAGAATCACCCCCACACACACGGTGATACGGCATGTTTCACCAGAGATGGTGCTGTTTTTGCGGTTGGGTTACTCTTTAAATCGTGCATGTAGGCCGGACTGTATCAAAGTAAAATCACACTATAGTGAAAATATATTGTTTAAAGTTTCTGGTCGTTGGTCGTTCTTCACAATCTGGCGTGTCAATAAGCCCTACTGAAGCCTACTTAACACATCAAACCTCCCATTCTTTGTCCTGATATAGGTTTCTTTTCTTTTTTTTATCAACTGACCCCAATCTTAAAGCGTCTGCCTGGCTGAGCTACTCTGGAGAGTGTGTTTTTTCCCTCGACTCTAATCAATGTGCTTTATAATTAGGACAACACGATTAGCACAGACTCTTACGGAAAACAAACAAACACAGTCTGCCTTCATTCGAGCGGTGCCCCCACCCCCACCCCCCCGGTCACATCCCAGTTACTTTAAAGAACATCGACTATCATTAACATTAGAAGGAGCCATCAAAGCAAAATAGAAAAACAATAACTACCAAGCATGGACCCCAACGAAGTAAGATTACCATGAGAAGGTATTTACAGTCAAAACGGCAACCACGAGAAAGTGCAAAAATAAAATACAATAAAAGTCACTTTTTAGCACAGCTAAAGATTTTCTAATGCTACTCGGCTTATCAAGGAAAGAATGTGGTACAATCTAAACAGTAGAAAAGCATGGGCCCTTTTTATAACACCAAAGCAAGACTTAAAAATGAATAGAAAATGATTACTTGTGTGTCCCTTAATACATCCAACATGAGGTCTATTTGGGCCACACCCTGTGCTTATATAGGATCTGTTCAATGTGTGTGGGAAATCCATCCAACTGTATATATAGGCCTATACACCACGTCATATACACCAAGGCAGGCGACATGATTCATTGCAAAGCAGGGCCGCGTTTGGGCAGAAAGTCACTCGAAAATTAACTGTGTAGACTTTTTTTTGTCGTCGCCATTTGTTTTGCGGAAACAAAGATTGCCAGTTCCCACAGCACTGGACCAAACAGCTAAAACGTTGGCTAGAAACCCCACTGATGATGATGATGATGATGATGATGATGATGATGATGACTGCCTTGTGCATGCTCATACATAGGCTACAACCCTGATACATCCAGAGAAAATAAATACAATGCTTGCTTTTATACACAATCAGGTACGCATTCCATTATCTCCTATTACTTAATTTCTCTCTATTATATGCTCTCTGTAAAACCTGCTCCGACTGACACAGACAGCGGGCCTACGGCCGGCCTGCTCACCATCCGTTTACAACGGCTAAAAAAAATACCCGTGTGAAACAAATATGTCATGGAAATCGGCCAAAATATTTTAAAAAAGCATTGAAATCTATGAATTAAAAACATGTTAAAAAAAATCAAAAAAAACAGCAAGCAGGTTATATAGCATTATATAAAACATTCAAAACCATGTTACAGCAACATACAAAACAACAACAACAAAAAAGAAGCAATTGTGGTACAAAAAGGAACAATGGAGATGATATGTTATCGTACATGGCTACACGTCCCTCCTGTGACGTTTCTAGTTTACATCGTTTTCAAGATGGAGGAGGAGGGGGGGGCAAAAACGAAACATGGGTCCTTATTGACCGTCCTTCAGGCTTACACGGCTGACCTTTTTTTTTTTTTTTCTCACGTGCACGCCCCCGCTGCTCGTGCACAGCGGTTGGGGATAAAAGCACCGAACACGGATGGGGAGGCGGTTTCCTTGGCAACGGTGTCCAGAGACTACCACATTCTACCAATTTTTTTTTTTTTTTTTTTGGCGGTAAATGTCGAAGCAAAACACGGTATTGTAAGAACGTGTTCTTGATGGTGTTAAAGTTTTTAACATTTTTACGTTTGTTTCGTCGTCGTCGCTCTGCGGAAGGTCACACTATAGAGCGTAACAGTGACCGCCCCTTTTTAACAGCTCCGGTGCCGGAAGTAAATTTCCCATGCATTTATCTCGTCCACTTTTCGTATAATCCTTATAAAAAGAGTATTAAGACTTGAACCAAGCCAATCGTTCGTTGTGGTAGTCGTGACCATATTATGTTTGATTTGGGATGAGTAGTTCCTCACTCGGTCAACAAAATCCGTTTTTTTTTTTTTTCTTCCGTTTTCCAAATTCTTTTTATGCCCGAATCAAACATAATATGGTCACGACTACCATAACGAATGATTGGCTTGGTTAAAGGCTTAATACTCTTTTTATAAGGATTATACGAAAAGTGGACGAGATAAATGCATGGGAAATTTACTTCCGGCACCGGAGCTGTTAAAAAGGGGCGGTCACTGTTACGCTCTATTATCGGCCAACCTCGGCGCTTCCTGCCCCCTCTCCCCCAACTTAAAGGGGAAGCGTCACGCTCGGCCATTTTCTAATTTCGTAGAGAGTACCGCTTCATACGCGGTCTGCAACGTCAACATCGGTTTTTCTTTCGGAAAAACTACATGCAGTCCAACTTTCCAGCGTTTTTTCTCCCACAAGAAGCTGAAGGATGAAGCAGTACTCTCTAATGCTAGCAGGTTTTTCGTGCATTTAGTACAAAGCTTTGACATGAATCTACTGCTCAGATTAACAAAACATTACAGAGCACAGTGACTGACGATACTATTCATATTTTAGCTAAAATATGTCAAGTTTTCCCAGTTTTTCATGTGCTAGGCGCTGTTTTTTTTTTTTTTTTTTAATACTTTTTGTCAATTCACACGTTACATTTTTAGACGGATATTCAACTGTGAGTGAACCAAAACCTTCCACCAAAAGTAACGTTAAACGGTAAAGTAACGTTTCAACACAAAACATGAGACACCTTCCAAAAAAACTAGAAAACAAAACCTCTCTCATAGTCCTTCGTGCACACATGCACACCTTATGACAAGCCGTTGCAGTTAGCTGCATTAAGGTGTCATGGATTCATCCCGCACTCGTCACGGTGCCACTTGATACAGAAGACGTGTTTGTGATGTTGGGTACACTTGGGCTGCACGATTATGACAAAAATGATAATTGTGATTGTTTTTGCCTGATCTTGTGATTGCGATTATTCGTTGCGATTATCGATTCAATTCAAATTCTGTGGCACCTACTGTATATAAAAAACAATAATAATTAAGCAGTTTGCTGAGTTGTAACGGTGTGCAATTGTATTTTAATGTAATGGGCGTACAAAATCAGATTAATTTCTCTAGTTTTTGTAACATTTTTCATTCGTTTTTTAATTCATAAATGAAAACCTTTCATGATGAGCAAAATTGTGAGGCCAAATTCGCGATTTTGATTAATTTGCAATTACTGGTGCAGCCCTAGTGTACACTGACAACACAATATTTACAGAGCCCACCGTAAAGGGATACGTTTATATTTCTCCGTCACCCTATTAGACACATTCACATTATTACTATTATTTTATTTTTTTGTATGTTTGAGTTACAAACATGCGTATGAGTATTTGGCTGTAACGTTCTTGTGCACATATGCGTGCACGTACGTGTGCACGGCGTTCCTCAGTAGCACCATATGAACTTTGTTCCCAAATCAAAAAGGGAGTGGTGGTGAGCCTTGGATGTTTGTGTGTGTTTGTTTGTGTGTGTGCGCAAGTGTTTTATCTCCTTGCCATGAAGGAAAATGCTGCGTGTGAATATTAGCATTCGTATGTGTGCGTGTTTGAGTGCATGTGTGTGTAATGTGTACGCATAATCACATTTGCAACAGTGTATTGAACGTGTGTGTATGTGTGAAGTTTGCACTAGTGTATCTCTTTGTACGTGTGTCTGTGCGTGCATGTGGATGTTTGTGTGTGTGCCCGTGGTTTGTGTCTGTGTAAGTGCATGTGTGTGTGTCTGCATGCGCATGTGTCTACGTGCATCTGTGCACGTGCGTCTGTGCATGCACAAATGTTTGTGTGTGTGTAAGTGCGTGTGCGTCTGTGCATGCATGTCTGCGTGTGTGTGTGTGTTTGTGTGTTGTCTCCCTGCGTCGGCGACTTGCATAGCTTCTGCAGGACAGGAAGAGCGGTGGTTGGTTTGGGTTAGGGGGGCGGGGCCTATCATAGCCTTGGCAGAGAACTGAAGTGCTGGAGGAGTCACTGCACCGTGGATCTCGAAAGAGAGAGACAAGACAACCTGCCCCTATTGCACCATATGTGAATGAGTCACAGTTGCACCATTCGAAAAAAGTGGAACACAGCAGCTAGTTGGCGGTTAGCGACCAGCTATCATGTGAGCACCCGTGGCTGGCCAATTGCCATTGTTTTGTTTGTCAGCTGGCTATGGACAGGACCGTTGAATCAGCCTGCGTATGTTATGTTGTAGCACCGCGGGAAAGCCCTCCTAGCTAAGCTTCGAGGCACCGCTTGAAGTTCGAAACGTTTTGTCACTTCAGAGGGCTAGCTCTACTGTCGCCTCAAAATGCCTACCACCAAAGTGACTGAATGAAACTAGGACATAATGGAAAAATATAAAAAGAATAAATAAATAACTTTTTGATAACTATTTATACCTAAATATAAAACAATCTGAATAAACGTACGTGATACACGAATAGCAACGACTGACGCTAACAATTCTAGCTAGGCTAATATCGCTTTTTAGGGGGGCTGGGTTATTACTGACAAAATCAACCTTCCTTTTCAATAATACAGCGTTTCCTTAAAACAAAAACCTTGTGTGCGGTTTCATATCCAATAAGGTGTGTACGTCAACAGCTTCGGCATTTCACCTTTAACCTCGAGCTTGTTCCCAGCATGCAACAACCACGTGTTTGTATATGTGCTTACTTTTTATCCTGTGTTCCGTATCGTACGTCGCTTCTGGTGGTGTGTGTGTGTGTGTGTGGGTGTCGACATGCGTGTCATTGCTTTCCAACAACAGCGGTTCCTAATCAGCGATGACGCCGTGCTTGTCATCACGCCGAACCAAGGTGTTGTTGTTTTTTCCCACGGCTGCCGAGTCACACACGGGGCGGGGAGACAGCTGCCGACCACCGAAAACAAACAAACAAATAATCAAATAATCCACCGCCACATGTCGCGTCACCGGGGCGAACCTTGGGCAGTGTGCTGATGGCGAAGGAGACGTCTCGTGTCATGCAGCTCACTTTCACCTGCATATAAAAGACCCTTTTCACAGAAGGTGGGTGTCACTCATAACACTCATTATGGCTCTGCTCCTTTTATGTACCAGGAGGTAGTAGACTAAACTAGTGGAGACAACGACATAATGACTATTGCTGGTACTTTGACACATATCACCTGCCTGCCGACCTAATGTGAATGCTGGGGTGTACACCGATGTGTTACTGTGCTATGACAGCTCTGAAAAAACAGCCCATGGTCAATGTGTGTTACCTTCACTAGTTTAGTTTACTACGCGGCCGCGGCGCATAGAAGTAGCAGACCCGTGAGTCCTGTGTTGACACCTCTGTGAAAAGGGTCTGTTCAATTTCCATTGTGCCTATATGTGGTAACTATAAAGGTATCACATATGTAACGTGATTCATTTCGTCAGACTGTGTCCATGTATGGCAAATGACAACAAGATAGGCATTAGCAATTCTGGGAGGGGGGGGGGGGGGGGGGCGGAATAGGCCTTTGTGAAATTCTGGTAGAAAGTGGGAACTTCATCTCCCACAATCCCCTTGGAGCGCACCAGGAAACGTTGAAAAAAGAATCGATACAAGCTGCAGCGCGCACACACACACACACACACACGTAAAGATGTGCTTTGGCCCTCGTTCACACACTTATATAGGGGAGGACGGAAGCTGATTTTACTTGAATTTGCACAACAGCAACGTGACCGGTACAGAGCACACTGTACCAGGATGGTATGGGAACACGTTACTCTCTATTAACTGTATGAGACAGTTGATAATACAGTTAATATTAACTACATGAGACAGTTGATAATACAGATAATATTAACTGTATGATGGTTGAAAATACAGTTAATATTAACTGTATGATACCATTGAAAATACTAAACCTTAGCTTAACCACTGTGTGCTTTAGAGTAGTGGAAGTTTCCAATGCTTGAATATCTCACACACACACACACTTTCAACCAAATATAAGTTTTCTGGAGTCTAAACTGCCAACCATGAACAGTAACTCCAGAGAGTTGCTGCGGCCCCCCGACTAATAAAAATTGAACCAAGAAAACCGAAAAACAAACGCATAACCCTTTCTCTACATATAAAATATATACACCCCCTTTTTTGGCTAGACTAACACTGTGTTCACATACTCCTGATAATAAAATGTATCGTTTGTTCGTTTTTTTCCCCCTGTTGTGTACCGTCTTCTACGGTTGAAAAGCACGCGAGACTTGTGACACAGAGGTGGCATGCAGTGATCAACGCATGTGCGTTGTTGTTGTTGTTGTTGTTGTGTGTGTTTGTTTTTTGGAGCCGTTGTTGTTGTGGGGAGTTTTTTTTTCACAGCAGGTCACGGAGTGAAATGAAAAGAGCCAAAGGAGAGGTAGGTAGGGGGGGGGGGGGGAAGAGAGAGAGAGAGAGAGAGAGAGAGAGAGAGAGAGAGAGAGAGAGAGAGAGAGAGAGAGAGAGAGAGAGAGAGAGAGAGAGAGGAGAGAGAGAGAGAGAGAGAGAGAGAGAGACCGAAGCAGCTTGTTGAGTCATCGTACTTGACTCACAGGCCTGAGATTACAGCAGGTGTGTGTGTGTGTGTGCTCGTGTATTTGTGTGTTCGCATATCCAAATAAACTATTGTTTACTGTTGAGTATCACGTCAACGGTGTATTTCTGGAAACTAGCGTGTGCGTGTGCTTGGAGGCGTGTGCGTGCGACCACGGTCACGTAAGTGTTTATGTGCTTTCTATTTGACCCATGAATGACCGGGAGTGAACGCCAACTCTTGCCTACATCGATTCTAATCACACACACACACACACACACACACACGGTACACACTACATCGACTACTCCGCCGCAGGTCACGCGTCGGACGTTGCGCATCCGTATGTCCGTCCGTCCGTGCGTGTGTCCGTGCGTGTGTCCGTGCGTGCGTGCGTGCGCGTCACAAAGAGTCCCGCTTCCCCTCTCCCTCAGAGCGACGACTCGTACTGCAGCAGCTCGTAGAGGAGCGGCCCGTCGCGGTAGCGGATGCCCACGGCCGCTGGCGTGATGTACTGCAGGATGTTGATGGTGCGCCGCAGCCGGCGGTCCACGTAGTGCGCGTCCCACGCCGGGTACCGCTTCCGGGGCATGTCGATCTTGATCAGCGGGCCCTCCAGCTTGGACGCGGCCGCCGCCGCCGCCGTCACCGACGAGCGCACCTGGAAGACGGGCAGGCAGGTGTCGGCGGCCATGTCCTCCTCCGTCTGCGAC
>JAOPHQ010002504.1:0-16843 GCA_030340625.1 Merluccius polli | reverse complement strand
CTCGCCAACCCGTTTGTGAACAAACCTGTTTGTTCCTCAAAGATATAGCTATCGCTACATAAATAAACTATTATCTTGTTATAGTTAAAGGGGAACTTGGCAACTTTTTCAACTTAATAAACCCGTCTGGAAATCATTTGGATGGTTAAATGGTCTGTTCCGGTGTTAATGGTGACTATCCCCGCTCCCCCCAGCGCCCCCAGGTGGAAAACCAGCCTTGCAACTTTGGGACTACCGTCCCGGTAAATTGGAAATGGGAAGTGTCGCGAGAAGCGAGAACGAGCGAGAACGAGCGAGAAACACGAACTGCTTTACGGCAATTCAACATAAACACACACGCCCCCCTCAATAACGGTTAATCACGCCGGCTATAAAAACAGTGTGTATTACCCACCTCGGTAGACATCGCGCCACACGAAAAAGTTGTCCGGCAACAAATGCACATGAGCAGCGGTAGAAAGGGGGAGAAGGGTGCTGCAAGTTTTTTTTACGACAGTGTTGTGTAATATACGTCCCAGACCTGTAGGGGGAGCTCGTTGAGAAAACATGCGACGACAAAAGTGAAAACCAGCGAAGAAATGGCTAGAGTTGCCAAGTTCCCCTTTAACTGTATTTATACCATGGTCTGGGTGAATACTGGATTCTGATTGGCTGGAGGGTGTAGGTTAAAAAGTGTTAATGTACACCTAGGAAAGACGTTGATGCTATGAAGACGCTATGGCCACGTTGCTTGGCAACGCCTGCATACGGGAGATATTAAATAGTCCGCTCGACTTGTAAAAATAAAAGAAAACCCTCACGATTTTAACTCTAAAACACATTAAAGTATTATTAATTGATTAAATATTTCTTTCTTTCGTAAGTGACCATGGTATAAGCGGGTTAATGCCCTTTGAGGTGTCCATTAACAGAAATGAATGGACTTCGCTTCACGTAGGACGGTTCACGCCTCCGCGCCGTCCATTAATTTCTGTTAATGGACACCTCGTCGGGCATTATCCCTTACATAACTGCAAGTGCATTATTTGGCATTTTCCGTGTAACTGGGAAACTGGGCATGCTTGTCGTCATAGAAATAGATCATAAGATTGTGGTGTTTTTGCAACTTCAGCGTAGAGGATTTTGATGTTTACTGCACCTGCAAATGCATTCCTCTTTGTGTACCCGTCTCTGGCACAGTAGCCTTCAGTGTTGATAGGCTATTACTCGTGACGTGTAACCAATCAGATAGTGCTGTGGGCTGGACATTGCTCGAGACCACAGAGTGGTGACTACAGACAGAGAGAGGTGGCTGCTTCAGAACCAAAGTAGTGCATTTTTCGCAATCGGCATCGGCAATAGGGTACAAAAATACTGATATCGTTATTCGTAAAAATGCTGAATATCGGCTTTGATAATCGGCCAGGCCAATAATCGGTCGACCCCTAGTACAGACCCCAAAAAATATCACATGATTTTAAGTTATTTCAGTGAAAATGAAAATTGGGCTTAGTGGTGGGCTAAAAGTGGGCTGTTATCTGTGTGTTGTGTTTGTGTGTGTGTGTGTGTGTGTGTGTGTGTGTGTGTGTGTGTGTGTGTGTGTGTGTGTGTGTGTGTGTGTGTGTGTGTGTGTGTGTGTGTGTGTGTGTGTGTGTGTGTGTGTGTGTGTGTGTGTACATGCATTGGAATTTAGGATTTAGGGTTACTGTTGTGAAAACACTCAACAGAGAAGCAGCGCTCCCTCCCCATTTTACTGACAGGGCCGTCGTAGCGTCGCCCCAAGGACAGCTTCCCAGCAGAGCGGTGACCGTGCGCACGTATGGCTGTCTTGAGAAATTCCCCATCCATTTCTCCTCAGACAACCCACAGCCAGCACCCCCCTTCTCGCCTTTACACGGTCCAAGTGCTATGATTGCTCTCGAAAACAAGAAGGCCGGTCTAAATAAGACCATTTTTTTCCCCAAAGCCTAGGGCTGCCCCCTATGGAGGACCAAGACTGCCAAAATAAAAAATGAATGAATGAATAGATAAATGACTTAATAAATAAATGAATAAAATAATACAGAAATTAATGTAGAAATAAAATAAATATTTGAAAATAAGTACATTTACACAGGAATAAATAAATAAATATACAAATACAATATGTTTTATTTCCATAATTGTTAATTTCTGTTTTTAATTATTTCCCTATTCATTTTTTTCTGTATTAATTTATTGTCCTATTAATTTATTTCTATATTTATTTATTTCCCTATTTGTTTGTTCATTTCCCTGTATTTCTTAATTTATATGATAATGAGGGGGTGTGCCTTGATTGTGTCACCTAACTCCCATAGGTTAATCGATATGAGAGCTCATAGATTGACTGTAGTTGCCTCGCTCCGGCAATGCGCTTGCGCAGTCTGCCAGAAGTCTGCCGGAAGTCTGCCGTGACTCACCGGTTTATTTCGCTCCACGATCTTCAGGCGATAACAAAGTCAAACAAATGTCCCATAATAACAACCAATGACAAGTAAATCATTTAATCTGCTACGGTTGTTCACTGGTGTCCCGTGGTGCTCGAGCGGTCTCCTTTTTATGCACTCTTGTCCTCTACCCACCTCTGCCACTTTGAAACACACACACACACACACACACACACACACACACACACACACACACACACACACACTCTTTTTAGAGATTGCGTCCCAGAGTGAACACAGGCATTATTTCTTAAACTACATTCTTTCTCAAATTTGTATTGTCTATGACAGGAAGTTATGAAAGCTGGCCCACAGGATGCTGCCCTTGTCTTCCCTATTTTGCCTTTCTCATCTGACCTCTCTAACACATGGTTGCTCTTTTGGTCTTTCACGTACGCACTTTCCCCTTTCCTCCTCTCCTACCTATGATATACCAATATGAGTAGCAATTATACACAGACAGACACACAGACACAGACACACAGCATTTCTTGAGGCTTCCATATGTCAGAAGAGGACAGGCTGTTATCAGTAGAGACTGGATGGCTGGTCTGAAACTTCCCAGATACTTAAGATTGACTAGATTGGCTGATCCCTTCCTGCTGGTACTAAGGGTACTGATCGTTTTGGGACCAAGCTCTTATGTGGATGGGGTAATGGTGACAAACAACAAAAAAGGGGCTATCTATCTTTTGTTTTGGTCCCTGAACTCTCCTGCTTGATGTGCACAGGGATGGGTCATCTTAATGTTGGTAAATGTGTACTGCAATAATGACATACTGTTCTCTGTTTTGGCGGTGCAGTGATGGAACGAGCTCCCTGCCGCTGTCAGGAAAGCAGAGTTGCTCACCAGCTTCCACAGGAGATTTGAGACTCATTTGCTCAGAGTTCACCTGGACTCATAGTCTGCATAGCCTCCCTCCTCTCCCTACCCCCCCCCCCAAACAAAAACAAACAAACCTCTTATGCACTAATGTGTGTTTGTACATCCTGGCAATTAAATGGCACATGGCATCGTATAGCATCAGACCCTAGCTATCCATAATGTATACCCGAAAGAATAGCTAAATCTAGCAATTATGGTGCACCTAGAAACTTGTTGTTGTACAGTGATATCTTGTTGTTTTACTTTCTACTGACAAATGCATGCTTTGGACAAAAGCGTCTGCTGAATGCCCTGAATGTTAATGACATTGCCACAATACTATTTTTTTTACAATACCATTTTGGACAGGAAATAAACAATTCTGTTTGGGCTATTGAGCTGGGTTGTTCCTTGCTTACACCAGTCGTACCAGCCAATGACGTAACCACACAGCCCTGTACATCTTCTTGGAATAAAGATAAGAAAATCCCTTACGTAAATGGCGTGATGTGTAAGGTACATCATTAGTCATCGGTGTGGGTTATTACCAACGTGAACCTCTCGCTCTGTCTCTCTCCCTATGGCATGCATCATCCTGAGTATGCTATTAAGCTGTCTGCTGTATCGGTACATGGCTGGTCTGGTGTACGTGGGAGAGGTAACACTGACATTTACAGCCTGTATGCCAGAGATTTTAACCAGAAAGTATACTTGGCACAGGAGTTAGGTTTTAGCAGACATTGAATGATATTTGAGAGCAAGCCAAAGTGTTGCATTGAGTTTGATCTTTATTATGTCAGGGCAGTGTTTCACAACCTTGGTGTCAGGACACCACTACATTTCAAATATATGTTTTTTAAAACATCTCATAAAGGTCCTGTGTATACGAACAGATGATTTGTAACCATGAGTGAACTACTACTAATCACGACACGTGTGGCGCAATACACATATGATCACCGAGACATTGACATACAGGCACATGGAGTAAAAAGAGTAGGGAACCACTGTGTTAGGTACTTGTGAATCAGAGAACTTGGTAACACTTCAGATTAGGGACCACATAGTCACTATTAACTAAGTGTGAAGAGGAGGCAACTTCAGAATAGGGAACCTGTGTGGGTTAATAATGTCAACTAGTATATTAGTTATGAGCAAGACCTCACTTTAGAACAGGGGTGGCCAACCCGGCTCTTTGCCTGGTTTCATGCGGCTCTTACCCCCCCCCCCCCCCCCCCTTAGGAGGTTATTAAGGGAAAACTCTTAGTTAATGGCCTCGTAGTTGTTAAACATGGTCAGGCAGAATAAGGCATTAATAAGTGCTTTATAATGATGACTAATAAAGAGCTAATATGACACTAATATGCATGCTAATAAGCAACTAGTTAATGGTGAATATGTGGTCCCTAATCCAAAGTGTTAGCGAGAACTTATACTAATAGTCATGCTGGTCGCATGATATGCTCGCCAAATACACTGGAGCCTGTGAGTGGCCATAAACATCACACTTTTTTCGCAAATATGTTCAGCAGCCATGCTTCTTGTCATCATTTACGCAACATTAATTTTGTGTGTGTGTGTGTGTGTGTGTGTGCACCTGTATTTACCTACAGAGTGTACAACTGTAGCTGTGCTGCACACATGCTAATTTACATAATCCTAAATCCAAACCTGATAAATGAATATTCTATTCTATTTGATTCTGTAGCCTTGACATACAACCTGTTTTTGCAGACTGGCTCTGCATCTGTTATGGGTCGTCCGTTAAGTAGAGTGTGGCGTTTCTCAGACTGAGGTGTGTCTTGACAGCATTATAGGAGAAGTCTTGTGGTTATGCACAGTCTACCTCTTTTTTGGGCCATTCTCTCTTTCTTTGGCAATCCTGAAAAAACAGGTTTAAAACACAGGCGGGTGAAAAAGCCCCAGGGGACAACAGCAAAGTAAATGGAAGATACAATCTGTTCTAGATATCAGATCAGGAGCAGCAGTCACAGCTAGACTAGTCTGTGGAACAACATTTGATCTGTCAGGTCGAGGGTGAGACGTGGAGGTTGTTTTACATGGACACTGATGGTATTTATAGGTTGCGGCAGGCTTATTTAGGATTACACCTTCAGTCCTGCTGTGGGACTCTCTCTGCTGTCTCCTGTTTATCAGATTACAGCTAATCTTCCACTAGGTTGCACACACCAGTCACCACCATACCCCATGTAAACACCCCCCCCCCCAAAAAAAAAAAAAAAAAGACCAGCTAGCACACACACACACACACACACACACACACACACACACACACACACACACACACACACACACACACACACTCGTCAAAGTCTGTCTTGGCATAACAGACTGGAAAGGAAGATTAGCCTTAACTGTATGTGACTTAACCGGTCGTTAAGGTGTATTAGAATGAGTTGGCTCAAGTCATGCTGCCTGGCTCCAAGTAGTGGCTGCTCCACTGACACCCATATGCTATGAATTAATTACTGTCTGTCCTTGTATGGAGCCTGCTGGGGACCAACCGTGAGCGGTAATCTTATATCTCTATTGCACACTGTTACTATCATCTGTCTGTGTGTACCTTAGACACACCTGTCTGAATGACATGCATGAAGATTGCAACAATGGTGTATTGTGTAGTCATTGAAGTTGGTGTCTTTTTGGGTCTATTTGGGGTTTAGGTTAAGTCTTTCTGGGATGTTGAAGGACAATACTCTGAATGATGAAACCATCGTGTAGCAAATGCGGATGCTACTCGGGGTTCGGGGTAATAAAACCGCAGACGGCAAGTCTGTTATTGGTTTTTGGTTCCTGATCGGCCCGACACCTCGTGCCACAACCCCACGGTTCAGACTGACACACATAAACAATAATCCCCACAATCGTTAGGCCACTGGCGATCACGGAGCGCTGGACCCGGCCTCACTGTAGGGGAGAGCAGAACAACTATGAGTACATATACAGTCCATCACTCCCCCCACCCCCCACATCGCACCAGTTGAACTGTTAGGTAGAGGGGAAACAGTTAGGAGTTGTATATCTTTGGAAGTTTAAATCTAAATAATCATCCGAAATAAATCGTCTGTCAAGAGACATGATAACGATATTTGCGGTACTTTTTCTCTCCTCATTAATTTTCTCGATCCTTTGTGAGCAAGATGTTTGCGTGAGCAGCCATTCGCTGTAACTCAGTAGGCCGAAAGAAAGTTAAGACATAAGTAGTTTATACAATCTGGCAGATCATGGTTACTTTACTGTGAAACGGACTGAATTGATTGACATTTCAACGACAGGACTACTACTACCAAGCACCGCAACGACTAATCGTTTAGTCAACTAGTCGCGCACATCCCTAATCCGTACATGATCAAGAGAGTTTCGATATAATCTCACTGTGTTCTGGAGGTTTACTCAACAGTGTACAGGTAGGTTAGCCTGGTCACCAGCCTCTCGTACTACATTTCATTTGTACAGAGAGTCTGGCCACTCACCATTGACAATTGTTAACTAACTGAAGGCGGGTGCTCTGTTGAAGTTTAAAACTATTGGATCTGCCCAGTGCCACTCTGAATCTGCCATAACCAATCGCTAACGTTTGGTCGTGACGTATGTCATGCGACAGAACCGACCGGAAACCACGTGACGTAGCCGCCCAGACCCCAGACCAACAACAACTATATCCGTGATACCTCATTGCAATGAACAGAGTAGAGTGTGAAGATGGATGTCAACGAGAGCTGCAGGTTTTGTACTTTGAATTTAAGAGTAAACGGAACAATTGGAAATGTCAGGCGAATGTACTACAACTCAAACTAGCGCACGACTTCAACGTCATCGTTCTCAGCCACTCCCTCTGTTCGCTGATTGGACAGGTAAAACTTTACCGGGAGAAAACCCGCGAATATGCCGAAAACCCAGACAGAGTACTGAAGGGAAATGAAAATTGAGCGGAAGTACGTCGGAGGGCGGAGCCAGGCTACAGGTAGGTGCCCAACAGACAGAAAGATGAATGGAGAAATGGAGTGAAAAGGAGGTCCAGGGGTCGGTTGTAGCAGGGGGGGATAAGCACCACTACATGGGAGAAGTGGCGTATATAGTGGGGTAAAGGCTCATTTACACCGGGGACGTCTGCGTCGCGTTACGGCTGCGTCGCATTCACCGCTGCTGATCGCTGCCACTCTAGTCAATAAGAGCATTTCCACCGGGCGCGCTGAGTAACGTCTCAGCTGCGTCCCAGGAGCGTCGCGCCGCAGCCGCAACGCTATCTTTACGTAGCGTTCTATTTTTGACGCGAGCCGCTGCTGAAACGCGTCAATTTCAACAGAGCAGACCGACCGGACAGGAAGTGAAATAGTAAAAGCCATAGAGCATCCGGTCAATTTTCAAAATAAAACCACCCTCCCGATCGAACACGGCCACAAATCGTTGTCGTTTATAACTGACTTTGTCTATAGGCTACAGCACAACACATTAGGACATAACAACAAAATTGACGCAGGGCAGAGGACGCAGCCATAACGCGACGCAGCCGTAACGCGATGCAGACGTCCCCGGTGTAAATCCGGTGTAATGGTGAAGGACACACACACACACACGGGTGGGAATCTTTTGGCACCTTTCAATTTGATTACGATTCGATTCTACACGATGCATCTTGATGCAACAATTTTTTAATGTACATTTTCACGCGTGATTTCAAAATATATACATCTGAGTTTGTTGTTTGGAGCACAAGTGCCACTAGCTGCCAATCATTGTCGATGAAATGCGCGGTTACGGTAACGTAGGACACCGTGGCAATTGATGTCCATGTGTCGCATGTTATAGCCACCCTTCCAGCGTTTGTATCCAAAACTTTTGATTTGGTTTCAGCATAGAGTTTGGTGGCAGCTGTGCCACTGCCTGCTCAATTGTCCTCTGGCTGCCATCAGGAACGGGTCGCTTTTCCCCCCCAACTCCGAGTGGTATCGAGAAATGCGGTTTTGCAGACTGGTTGTATTTCCGAAGTATTTAATTTGACTTCTACACACCTTACACATAGCGTAGGTCTTGTCCATCTTCCCATCGACCTCATAGAACCTGCTGCCATAAAAAATGCTGCCATATCGCAGCTTTTAAAGAAGCTGGTGCAGGCCATATAAGTTTGTCGCTCGCAGCCGTTTTGTTGCCACTAAACTTTGGATGTAAACAACTCGCACATGTGTTTGGTGAGCATGCGCGTTGGCAGAGAACCGGCAGGCAGAAAGGAGATTTTCTGTAGCGCTCTGCAGCAGGCGAACAGAATGTTGCAGCACGCAAACTAATTTAATTTTTAAAATTCTGATTATTAACTTATCTGCATCGAGACGGAATCGTTCTAGAGAGAATCGCGATGCATCAAAGAATTTATTATTTTTCCCACCCCTAACACACACACACACAAGCCTAAAACGCCCCATGAGGATTCAAATTGAAGGCTGAAGGACTCACTAGGAGAATTAACTCATGTGTTTCTGCATGTACATGCATTTTCCGTCTCTTTTAGGGCTGGGCAATATGGCCAAAATCTTCTATCCCGATATAGGTCATTTAATATCTTGATAATAATGTATATCATAATACAGCATGTTTTCTGGTAATTCAATAAATAAATAGTCTATATAATCTAACCACATGGTAAAGCCTATTGTTGTATACTCCTACGTGAATTAAATATTTGACAAATGAAAAGTACTTTCATTTGACAGTATTTTTTTCCATCACTTGACTGTAATGCCGACTTTAAAACCAGGAAAGATAACACTTATGCCATATCACCATATCCCAAATCTAAGACGATATCTTACATCAAATTGTCTTATGTATTTGTGTGGTTGATGTCCGGAATCCCGCTGAGTAAGCAAAGTTCAGGTGATGTCTGAAAGTAAGCCTATAAAAAATTCAGTGCGTGTGCGCAAGACATCCGCCGGCGTTGGTCTGCTGCTGAGTGTGGAAGCGGTCCGTGCAGCCTCATCACTTATGAGACGTTGGCGCTGGTGAAATTAGACCTTCATATAAGTGGTGCCGAAGGCGTACATATCACACACACATGCACACATAACACACACACGGCTCCCTCCTGCTCATCATCTGTAAGGTATTGTTGAGTGCAGAGTAAGCTGTGCCCAGCGAGGTGTGCTAGCTCTCTCTCTCAGGGCCGCACACGGTGCATCTGCTGAGGTGGCAATCAAGCCGGTGCGCTGGTGGAAAACTTCATGAGTGCACAGGGGGATGCTGGCCGTGGCCTGCAAGTCAACAGGCAGAAAATGCACACTGATCATTGCATTTGCTGAGAACCCTGCGTTTTCCCCCATCTGCTCTAAATGGCTCGATAAACCTTGATAACCCTTTTCTGCTTGGCAACGAAATAATTTCTGTTCTGTCGATTTGAGGAATTGCTAACCAATCACTCTTTGGAGTGATTGGTTAGCGTGCTTGTAGGGACGTATCTGATGGTCAAAGCGAGAGTAGTAGGCCTGTTGTTTGTGAAAAAGATGCTGTTTCAGCTCCCTTGTTCAGCGTTTCTTGTTAATTGTTAGACCTTACAGTTTATTTGTTTCTCAATCGACATTGATTTCAGAAGTTGCCACTACTTAGCCGTTTGGAATGAAAAAGTTTTTTGCATCACAGTCCCATAGAAGCACCAGAGGTCCATCAAAAATTATTACAAGTGCTGCAGGATTTAATGATGGGTTTAACCATCAGTAATGAGCAAGGCTCTTAGGTTGCCAGTAGGGCTGGGCAATATGGAAAAATGTATTATCATACAAATTATGGGGAATTTTATGTGATAGATAAATATCACGATATGCTAATTCATTCAAATACCATCTAAAAAGCTGAACTGAGAAATTGAAGTGTATTGACATTTAAAGTGTGGTATCCGACTTACAATGTTTCAAACCTCATATTTTGATTATTTAAATGATATCTTCTTATGGTAATTAATTTAGACATAGGTTAAGCGCTACATCATATGTAAATACATATATTGTTTGTTTTTTTGTTGGTGGGAGGGAGCATATGAAGCCTCTGTTTGTATTGGAGTGAATGCTGAATGGTCATGTTCATAAAACTGCATAATGGATATGGAGGTGGTTGTCAAGGGGGCGGGCGTTGCATTTTATATTACACTGCCTTTTGTTCTGGCCTGACCCATATTGTAACACACACACACACTGTGATAACACTGACATTTACAGCATTTACATACAGCATGTATGCTATAAACATTAACTGTTTGACTGACTAATTGACTGACTGATGGGGCTGGGCTGGGCAATATATCAGTATTGTGATATGAGACTAGATATGGATATCGCATATCATGATATGACATTAGTGTTGTCTTTTCCTGGTCTCATAAATGTCCTGTTTATACAAACAGATGATTTGTAACCATGAGTGAACTACTATTAATCATGACACCTCTGGTGCAATACGCATATGGTCACCGGGACATTGACATACAGGCACATGTTGATTGGGTTACACTTATGTGTGTGGAAGCAGACGTACACAAATTTAAGAAGTTGGGGTGGCAAATGTGTTGAGACATGCATCGGTACAGTGGGCCCACGGTTCGGTATGTATCACGGTTTTTAGGCCACGGTAACGGTATGGCTACCGTAAGGCTAGCTCCAAAGATGTTCTGTGGATCTAAATGTACGACGTGTGTGTAGTCTCACCTGCAGCACAATAAGAAAGTAGGGGGCGTACCGAACGGCACGATAAGTAACCGTGTACCGTTGCATCCCTAGCTGAGACCTAAAAATGGAGTAAAAAGAGTAGGGGACCACTGTGTTAAGTACTTGTGAATCAGAGAACTCATACTAATATTGTCATACTTGCTTGCATGATAAGCTCGCCAAATACACTGGGGCCTGTGAGTGGCCATAAACATCACATAATAGGTACGATAGTTTTGTCTTTTTCGCAAATGTGATGTAGGTAGAATTTCAGTGTTTCTGTTGCAGTGTTTTTCACATAGGTTTCCATCAGTAAGTATGCGTATAAGAGGAAGTACAAGTATACATTTTCTTGTTTATCTCTTATGTATAACCACAATGAAAGAGGACAACACAGCATTAGTTAAAACAGGTGCTGTTTCAGCTCCCTTGTTCAGCATATCTTGTTAAATGTTACACCCCCTTTCAGTATATTTGTAGATCAATCGATATTGAGTCCAGAAGTTGCTGCTACTGCCGCTAAAGTTTTTTGCATCACAGTCCCATAGAAGCACCATCAGAGGCCCATCAGAAATTATTACACAGTGCGGGATTCACCAGGATCTAAAAAGAAGAAAACGCTTAGTAATCTATCAAAACTGAGCACATTACAATCAAAGAGGCCAAACGTGGTGGAGAAACTATTTTGTGTATTATATGAGCCATTTGAAATGCTTAATATCATATTTTTACGATGAAAGACTATTTTAAATGAGGCTTAAAACGCAGACTAGCCAGTGCAGCAACGACTAGTCGACTAATCGTGAACATCCCTAACACACACACACACACACACACACACACACACACACACGCACACTAAAAGGCATGCGCACAATAGATAATGTGGCTGTTACAACAAGAGTACAAATTGAACGGTGGCCTCTCTTAGTGACTCACTTGCTGTTGCAGCAAGCTAGTAAATGAGAGCCAACCAGACCCTATTTCCTGACGTTTTCCCGGGAGTGTGTGTCTTCCTCCTGAGAGTGCCTCTCAGGCCCTAGCACCATGTAATGGCCCCAGGCATGTGGGTACACAATTGAACTCATCCATCCCAATGAGAGGACCCTCTCGTCCTGTGCCAGAGGGACATCACCTTCCCCAGAGGGCACAATGAGGTTCAGAGCTATGGATCCATAGCTGCCAAACGCCCACACTTGTGATGAATGCCCATTGGCGGAATTCTCTGCTTGTTTTGAAGCAATTGTCACTCTGGAGGAGTGGGGGCGTTTGACCTCTTACTATGAATCACTGTCAATCGATGGTCGCAGAGGAAACGGCTAATTGCAAAAAAGAAAAGTTGTGGTTATGGCAAGGAGCTGTCGGGAAGGAAAACCATAGTTCTGCAGTCATGATGTTGAAATGAATTGATCTTGGGATTTGTAAGATGCAACTGGCAGTTTCGTTTGTACACCCATCCTGTGTTGCATGCAATTCAACACAGCATGGACACAGTCGCATCACATTTGTTTTAATGCAGTGCCTCTGAAACCGCCAAGTTTGCATTTTGACTAGCTGGTCCACATTGCCAGCAAATAAAACATTTTGATCATAACCAACCATGGGAAATCTCTTTAAAGTGGTGCTATTGTTCTTGTCATGTTCTTGGCAAGTTTCGTAACCAAGTTACAAGAATATTATCAACACTTTGCGATAACTTTACAAGAGAGGGACACAGGGAATCGCCAACAATGTTAATCATTACCTGTTGATTTCTCCACTGCATATACAACTGTTAATTCATGCAGTCTTGAGCCCTTTCCTAATAGTCTGTGCTTGGGGGCTATATATACTATTGAAAATGCCTGTGCCTTCCCAGCCCTACTGCCAGTTATTAAAATGTGTGTTATACCATGTGCCGACTTCAAAAACACATGGCATGCAGAGAACAAGAGGTCCACAGGTGCTGTGTTCGACACTGGAAATTAGAGGGTCTAAACTCGACCACAACAGAGGGTGGTGTAGACAGACAAGGAGCCCTGCTTACAGACACTGGCAACGCTGCCCCTGTTATTTTATGGGGCCTGGGGGTATGGTGGTGGTGGTGGTGGTGGTGGTTGACTAATGGGGTATTTAATTCTCTGTTCATGACAGTAGACTGTGGATGTTTGCTGCATTACAGTTCAGTCATGCAGCAGACATGGCCCACTTGGACTTGCACACACTCAGAAATACACACTCAGAGATACAAGGTGTGTGCATGTGTGCGCGCACGCTCGCTCAGTGGGTTAGCGAGGCATATAGGTGTCAAGGTGAAGAGGTCGATCGGCTGAGGAAGGAACATGAAGGGGTTTAATTTGGCAGAAAAGACTTCCTGCTGACACTCACCTACTGCAGCGCACTGAACAAGCACACACTTCTTTGTGCCTGCCTCTTGACAATTGACACTGAGGGACACTCGTTCAATCTTCAAATGTACATTATTTGGCCAGAATACTTTCTTCTTTTTTACTAGAAATTTGCTTGAGAGAGAGAGAGACCGACCGTATATGGCTCACCTTTTTAAACCTATGACTGTCTACCTGACTACTGCCTCAAATATGCATTTATTCATGTATTTGTTGTGAGACATGTGTTGCAGTTTAACATAACTGACAAAAGGTGTGTGACTTCCTGTTTCGACTGTATGAAGAGGAAACCCAAAGCCACGAGTGGGCTTGACTGCTGCACACACTTTTCCTGAGTGACATCACCACCAAACACTCACCGTTGAGTAACCATGGCAACATTGTAATCACACACATCAACACAGTGTGAATTACCAGATATCTCTCACTCTCTTTCTCACTCACTCACTCACACACACACACACACACACACGTCAAAATCTTATTTTGATAAATTAATCCACATGGGGGCTTGTATAATTTTCTTTCTGTCGTGATTCTATAAACTGTCCAGGATTTGACATTACACTAGTTTCCCATGAAGTCACCGAACTAAGCAGGGCATTGATGTCATTCTCAGACTGTTCTAATGAGAGGGAGTGGTAGAGGAAAAGAGAGAGAGACAAACAAACAAAACTTTCCTAAATAAAACAAATAGTTCCTCATTCCAAATAGTTAACACCAATTTTATTTCCTGAGCCGTCAATAGGCAGGTGTGGACGCCACCGGTGTCCTAGACCTTTCGATGTGATGAGATCTAGCATTTGTTCTGCTGAAGTGTCCTTGAGAAGAGGAACCAGCCTCCCCTCCACCTGCAGAGACTGCTCTTGCTGATGGTATTAACATGGAATGAGCCGGCGATGTACGCATTTCAGAGAATGAAGCCAAGTATAGGGCTGGGCGATATGGCTGAAATCTTCTATCCCCATGTAGGCAATTGAATATGGGTAATGTTTTCTGGTAATTTAATAAATAGTCTATATAAAATAACCACTTTGTATACTGCTCTGTGAACTAAATACTTTAACGCAACCTTTTAAACCAGGAAAAGACGACCAGGAATATCACAATATTACGATATCCAAAATCTTAGACGATAACTAGCCTCATAGCAAGATATCTATATAATGTCGATATATTGCCCAGCCCTATGTCAAAATGTATAAAGAGTATGTAAAGAGTATTGTGAAGAAGGTCCATTGTGTATGCTGCCTAGGACAAGCTATACAACACATTTTTAGCTTTGCATCAGGAAACAAACCCTGCATTATTTGATAACTTCCCCCAAACAAATGAGTCCCGTAGTACCGGCGTGAGCGGTGCCATTAAGCTAATGTCTCTCAGAACAACCCTGGGCTAGTGACCTGCTGTGTGGCCCAGCGGTGACATCAAACTGTGGCGGCCCATCAGATCTGCCCAGCCCCTCGTCAGAGACACCCCCCCCCTCCCCTTGTCCAGCTAGCCCCACTCTGCCTTTTCACTTGCACCCACTTTTGATTCACACTCACCCGGCTCCCACACACTTGGGCTAACGTCCATTAAAACAATCATTCCGGTGAATAGGTGATTTGATAAGCTTTCAACGAAACAACCGTCTAGTCGTTTTGCTGTCCACTGCACAAATAGCTAACCGCACTATTTCATCATAGGCCTGCCAACCTAGTTTCTAGCAGAGAACATGGAAATGTCAACGTTTGCAATCTATTCTTTGTCTTTGCCTACAGGCGTTCATTTTCACCTTGCGAAAAACACTGCCTAACATACAGTATATTGTCAAGGTGCAAAGCCTTATGCCATCCGAATAGCAAGTCTACATTTGAATGCAGAATCTTATGTTAGTAAGTCAAAACATATATGTATTTTTTGCCCACATAAAACCCATTTTATGCCATTAACCTAAGTAAACCATTCACAGGATAATCTTAACGATACTTGATGAGTACTAGTGACAGCACAAAATGCAGAACTGAACAATAAGTGGTAGCAACAGGAAATCTGCAAAGCCTCACACGTGACAGCTTCTGTTAGTGCTCTGTCGTGCGGTCAGGGACAGATATAGGACTGACTGACATCGGTGGCATCCTGTATCCTCAACCTCAATTGTCATCTTCCCTGAATCATCACGTGAATGTAGTAGAATCTGGAGCTTGACATCCTTTTGATGTAGCTTCCGTCAATATTCTTCTTTGTATTGGTATAGTTTTAATGTTCCCGTTTAATGTTGCCTCTCTCCAAACTGCAAATCGTGAGATATCGTCAATCATTTGCGAGGGTACTAATGAACAGTAATATATGAATTGTCAGTGCACAGTTAAAGCCTCATTCTGAGCCATGAGTCATGAGCTTGCCTTGTATCAAGCATTAACCACACACGCATGCGGGTGTGTTCAAGTGCGAATGTTGGTACAATTTGCGTTGTAATATTATTTAGTATTGTGTGTGTGTGTGTCTAGTTTGAATGTCTTTTCCTTCCGCCCCCCTGCTGCTCTGTGCTACATCATGGGCTGTTTGTTTCTCTGAAAAACTGTGTTTATGTTTCCTGTGAGATTACCCAGAATCCCCCGCTCACTGTCAACTGTTTCTTTCTGCTCTGTGGGCATGATGGCACCATTGTGTCCAAGTGTGTGTGTTTGTGTTTTGCAGCTGTTCAGGAGAAACTTAGACAGAACTCCCATCCCACCTCCAACAGCACACCCCCCCCCCTCTCTATGTCTTATGTTGTCTCTGCAGGGGAAGGGACAATTAGCTTGTCCCGCTATTACAGCCGTCAAAGAGACAGCCCACCGCTCGTACAGAGCCTCAGAACCCACAAGACACACAGATTGCAGGAGGTCTCATTACACTAAAGTTTAGGCCTGTGGCACCATGCTACACGCCACTGGAAATGTGATATTTCTACTTATGGACATCACTTTGAGACACTAAGGTCGCTTTCCAACCTGAAGTTGCATTTTGCATTTTGTTTGGTTAGCATTCACACTGGACTTTGTTAGGCAAACCAAATATTGTAAACAAACACCTCGTGATCGAGCAGGTCGGTCTGCTATTGGACATACATTTTAGGTAAACTTAATAAAACACTCCCTGGTTTTCAACACAGTCAGAATTTTGTGTCGACTGTGTTGAGTCATCTCAAGGGTGTATGTGAGAGGTCAGCACTGAGGGAGTGGTGTGTTTGGAGTGAGACATTCATGTATATTGCATCATGAGCAATATTTCAAGCGCATCATAAGCACTTGAAATATCTTGGCTAGAATCCGGTATATTTCACACGTTTTGTTGTTTGTGCTGAACGTTACACAGTACATGCATACTGCGTTATGTTTCATGGGCTCACTGCACATTTGGCTGCGCAAACTTTACGTTTTGTGTTCTGGCGGACCTGTAAAAGGAATG
>JAOPHQ010002503.1:0-18791 GCA_030340625.1 Merluccius polli | reverse complement strand
GGAGGGAGGGAGAGACATGAGGAGGAAGAGGAAGGAAGAGAGACAGCACCCCCTTACAACTAATCCCTCACTGTCAGCAGCTTGTTTATAGGATGGATGGGCGTGGGGGAGGGGGAGGGGGGGGGGGGGGGGGTTCGGCCGGGTGTAATAATCGCTGTTTGAAGTCCTGACGGCGGCGGGCGGGGCCTTCGCTCATCACCGTCCGTCGGGGGGGGGGGGGGGACGCAACGCAGCGATGTATCATTGGAGGTGCAGCAACAAGGGGGGAGGGAGGGGGGGGGGGGGGGGGTGAAAGGGGTGAGAGATGGGGGAGGGGGGGGGGGGGGAGATATGTGTTAACGCTAATCGAATGTGCTGACGGAGGTGGGGGTTGTTGGCCATGTGCTTTGGGGAGACAGGTATGTTGTTTTGGTTTTGTGTGTGTGTGTGTGTGTGTGTGTCGTTGTGGTTTGTCTGTATTTGTAATTGGTCCAATTACATATTTAGATTTTGTAATTAATAACAAATTTAGGTATAGGGTGGGGTTGCATTTTTTGGGGTTGCTAAGGCATTAGGATTTCTGTAACTTTATATGTGCAAAAAATACATAAGCATAATAATGCTAATAATAATAATAATAATAATAATAATAATAATAATAATAATAATGATGATGATGATGATGATGATGATGATGATGATGATGATGATGATGATGATAATAATGACAATAATAATAATATATTTTACATAATAAATATAATGCCGCACACACAAACATTCGTTTAAGTCAGCATGTTAAGGGCAGAAAATGTATTTCCCCCCCCCCCCCCCACACACACACACACGCGCGCACACCACACACACACACACACACACACACACACACACACACACACACACACACACACACACACACACACACACAGCCCAGTGAAAGCAACAGAAACGGGTGGCCTCCTCACCCAGTCTGGGGGCCAGCCGTTTACAGGAGGGGGAGGGTGATAGGGGGTGTGGGGGGGGGGGGGGGGGGGGAGAAAAATGCCCTTCCAAATGACATTCTTCAGGGTAATTGGGACCAGATTAGGGTAACCATTTTAAATGATTCATTTCCTGCATTGCCCTTAATCATATTGGAGTGAAACAGCCTTCAAACTATTTCACAGGGGCAACAAAGAAAACACACAGTGCATGAACTCATTTACGTATGTGTGTGTGTGTGTGTGTGCGTGTGTGCGTACGTGTGTGTGCGCGTGTGTGTGTGTGTGTGTACGTGCGGGCGGGCGGGTGGTCTGTGTGGGTGGGTGTCGGTGTGAATGTGTGGGTCAGTAGGTGGGTGAAAGAGGGAGACGGAGGGGGAGAGAGAGAGGGAGGGGGAGAGAGAGAGAGAGAGAGAGAGAGAGAGAGAGAGCCTTAGCACTTCTTACGTGCGCGGCGGCGGTACTTTGCTCGGTTTTCATTGTTTGTCTTATGCGGTGTTGTTTTTAAAGCGGCCGGCCCCGAGGAAAACGGAAGGGGGGGGCGGGGGGGGGCGGGGCGGATCCAAAAACATTCATGTCTTACACAGACACACACACACACACACACACACACGTGACACACGCAAAAAAACAAAAAAAAAAGCCATGTGCTCCGATCGTTTGTGTGTTTGACAGTTTTTAGCGTCGGACGCGGAGGACAGGCGGCGGCGGCACACGCGTGGAAAAATATTTAAATATGAGCAAACCCGACCCGGACGCGGGGTCATCGGATCCCAGAACGCCGGCCCGTTATACGGCGCGGGGCCGGGTCGCTCTCTGCAGAATTCTTCGCATGCGACGGGGGACGAAAAACGCGGGAAAGCGGCACGAAAATGATTACGTTTTCGGGGGGTTTTGCATGATTGCCTCCGTTTACCGAAGGGTCACTTAACACATTAGGGAAAACAAATTGTTGGACATGATTACCGGTTTGCAGTGGCACCGGTGGGTTCGCGCAGAAACAACACGGCTACGTAAATAAGTCAATATTTAAACTTTGTTTGTGTGCGTAAAACTTGTTTTTTTGCGGGTGGGTATCTTTTTAAAACCAAATGACTAAATTGCAACGAGTGGGGGGCCGACCGACGGAGGCGCTGGACGAGAAGCCCTGCAAAATAGTGGCAGACGTCCTTCATGGCTTCGGTGTAAATATTAGCCTTGCTTGGAAATGAGTGTGTGTGTGTGTGTGAGAGAGCGAGAGAGCGAGAGAGAGAGAGAGAGAGAGAGAAGAAGACAGCAGGCCAGAGGGAGCAAAGGACAGAGGGAGCAAAAGAGAGGGAGAGAGAGAGAGGGAGAGAGAGAAACACAGAGTGAGAGAGAGAGAGAAACACAGAGAGAGAGAGAGAGAGAGAGAAACACAGAGTGAGAGAGAGAGAGAAACACAGAGAGAGAGAGAGAGAGAGAGAGAGAGAGAGAGAGAGAGAGAGAGAGAGAGAGAGAGAGAGGACAGCAGGCCAGAGAGAGCAAAGGACAGAGGGAGCAAGAGAGAGAGGGAGAGAGAGAGGGAGAGAGAGGGAGAGAGAGAAACACAGAGAGAGAGAGTGAGAGAGCGAGCGAGAGAGAGAGAGAGAGAGACAGACAGACATACAGACAGACAGACAGCAGGCCAGGGAGAGTGAGCGTGAGGAGAGAGGGAGCAAGAGAGAGAAACACAGAGAGAGAGCGAGCGAGAGAGAGAGTTAGAGCAGAGGCGAGAGGAGGAGGAGGAGGAGGAGGAGAAGAAAGTGTGTTCCCGCGTGCGGAGATGTCGGTGGGTGGCTAAAGAGGGTGGGGGTGGCTCCACACGCTATGTAAACAGGCTCAAGGGGTGGCCCTAAGAGCCCAATTACATGCACTTGTTGAGTCAACACAGACACAAAGAAGAGCTGTCATCGCACAGCCTTCACAATAAAGCCCCCGTGATTAGTCCAGGTTGGCTGTGGCTAGCCTAGTTGCACTCGCTCTCACCCCTCATCCACTCTGGGGTTTTTTTTTCTTTTTTTCGCCAAAGACTACAGCTTCCTATCTGTGTAAACGACGGCGTTTGATGAAAGACTTGGCTCCTTCGGGTTGTTATGGCGGAAACGAGAGGTATCTGGAGCGAAAGGGCCGCGTTGGCAGCCGCCGAACTTTTCCAACTTTAACTTTAACGGCGGGGCGCGGGGATTTTTATATACAAAAGGTGAAATTAAGAATAAAATGAGCAGAAAGACGGTAACAGAAGTAGAAAAATAAGATGGGGAAATGATGATGTTAGTTTCGAGAACAATGCGGTTGATCTGGAACCTAATATCGTAATAATCATCTTTCTGGTAATTGTGTATAAATATATTTTTTATGGTTCTTTGCACATTCGTATCTTCATTACGATCGCTGTCCAGCACATCTGCTAGGATACCCTACTCCCCCATCTGGGATTAATAACGCACATCTTATTGTAGCTTAATGAACCTCTCTTCTGACTGTGTTTGATATAACAAGTGAATGTGGTTGTGATCCAACACTGGTCCAGTCAACTATAACAAACACAAGAAAAGAAAAACATAAATAGCTCAAATTTCGCCGCCATTTGTCTTGCACTGCCATTGTCAATTAAAGTGTTTTTGTGGACCGGTCGAAGTGTGCGATAATTACTCATCGGGGACAGTTACTATCCCCTCTCGCCAGACTCACGTTGCCACGGCAACAGCAGCAAAAATTTTCAGATGTCTCCCCCACTAATTTTGTACAGATGTCGGATATCGCCGGCGCTTCGAAGGTTGTTGTGGCATAGGTAGCCTACCTGTCATCTGGCTCATCTTTTGAGTTGGACACTGATCAATGCACACTATTTTATTAATTTCTTAAAAGTAGTATTATTTGGAAACAATGAAGCAAACTATAATTTAAAAAAATATATATATATTTTTTTTTTAACAATGACAATTAGATACAATTTGCGTAGCACTGCAACACTACTACTACTACTATGACTACTACTTACTAGACTACAACCACAACATCAAATATACTATTTCTAGCTAATACGACCACTCACATGACATGTCCAACCCTCCTGAGCTAAAAAACAAAACAAAACAACAACATCAACAACAGCAATGCTTTTATCTGTATTTCCAATGGTAGGCTACTGTTGAAAATATAAGGAAGACAAATGCCGCCATCTAGTGGTGACATCATATAACTACAACCCCATTCAGACCTCGTACCACGTTTACCTCCATCATGTGGTAAACAAACCCCACTGTCACACAGCACTCTACTTATTATCTACTAATTATCTCCTTATTATCAATGTATAATCAATTTATTATCAAGTTATTATTATCTAGGTCATTGCATTGCACCATTGCACGGTTGAAATCTATAGATATACGTCCTGACAGATAAACTGCAGTGATATTTTTTTTAATATTTAATTTTAATTTTGGTAGATAATTTTTAGATTTTGTAGATAATTTTAATTTATTTTACGTAAATAGACATACAGATAATATGACTTTTGGTGGACAATAACACTGAACGCTGGCGTGAGCACGCGCTCGGCTGCTCCACCGCCAGCCAATCAGAGCGGCCGCCGTTACGTCCGGAGGTGACGTCGTAACGTCAGCGACGTCACGACGTCAACAACGGCACCGCAGTATCATCAGCACGGAGCATAACACACACACACACACCCACAACACACACACCCATCCACAAACACACACACACACACACACACACACGCAGACACACAATAAACACACGCACACACACACACGCACGCCCTCCTCCTCCGCCACCCAGCTGACATTAATGAGAGGGTAAGCTGTTGATATCCCAGTAATACGACCACTTTGTTTTATGGTGTCGTCGCTCCTCTATTATAATCATCATTACTATCAGTAGTATTCATATTATCGATGTTATTATGTGTATTAGTGTCGCACTGCATCGTTGCTGTCTTGACTGAGGACCGAGGCCTGTAATTACTGAGCTTTTTTTTTAACAGCTAACGGCTAAAAGGTGAGCCGGTCGAGCTAGCCCTGTTTGACCACAGCCATCTGAGCCGAACAGCTAATGCTACGTGAAGCGGCGTGCTAGGTGCACTGCGTTGCGTTGCAACAAGCCGTCAGGGCAGCAGATGGTGAACACTGACTTTTAGTGGCCCGTGTTACAGCCCTTTTAATGGCTACTTGGGCTACCAGTAGCTGCACACAATGGGGATGCACCAGCACCGTGGAGATAAGCGAGGCTTGGCAGGGAGATGAGTTTGCATAAGTGGTCATTTGGGATGCAAGTGTGATTGCAAATGGTGCTGCTGCTGCTGCTTGGCAAGGTCACGGACAAGACAAGGATGTGACTCCATGTAAATGTGGCGTGCGATACAGCAAACTCACAACGTGTATGTGTTGGTTTTCAATTGAGTACAACAAGTACAACATTTGTTTTGTCTTGGGCGTTGCTATCCCTCTTACTCTTTCTCAATTTCAAAATTTCTTCTATTAAGCGTGGTCGTTTCCCTTTTCTTTATATGCGAATGCATGTATCTATACATACAAAAGCAAGAATCGAACGGGAATGTCTAATTCCACGCCTGACACTGAGGAAGGGAGATAACCCGAAACGTCTGTCCACAGGCTATAAAAAAGTGAAAATAAAAAAGTGAAAAATATATGACTAGGAGTGCTGTACTCTCGTTTGTTTTGCTTAATGTCTAATTCCACGTCATTTTCCACACAGAGCCCCGCGGTAAAAATGGCCTCCGCCGCCGCCGCCACCACCTCTCTGGATGCGGATGTGATGCGGGAGGTCCTGGAGTGTCCCATCTGCCTGGAGACCTACAGCCAGGACCAGCTGAGGCCCAAGCTCCTGCAGTGCGGTCACACCGTGTGCCGCCAGTGCCTGGAGAGGCTGCTGGCCAGCACCATCAACGGCGTGCGCTGCCCGTTCTGCAGCAAAGTCTCCCGCATGAGCAACATCTCGCAGCTGGCCGACAACCTCACCGTGCTCAAGCTCCTGGACTGCGCCGGCGCCTGCGGCGGTGCCGCCGCCGCCCTCATGTGCCGGTCCTGCTGCAACCGCCTGCCGCACCAGTACTGCCACGACTGCTCCGTGGTCCTCTGCGACCCCTGCAAGCTCGAAGGTCACCAGCACCGGGGCCACTCGGTGCAGCCCATCCGAGCCGCGGCCGAGCAGCGGCGCAAGGAACTGGGAGCCAAGCTCGGGGCTCTCCGCGAAGCCATGGGTCAGATCCAGAAGAAGAAGGCGCTCGTCGACAACGTCTCCAAGTCCCTGAGGGCCAAGTACCGGGCGGTGCAGCAGGACTACGCGAGCTGCGAGCTGAGCTTCCAGGAGGAGCTGGGCCGGGCGCGGCGGGGGTTCACGGCCACCATGGCGGAGATGGAGAAACTGAACGGCCGGGCGCTGGAGGAGCAGACGTACCTGCTGCACATCGCTGAGGTGCGGGTGGTGTCCCGCTGCGACTACCTCACCATGCAGGCGAGGCAGAGCGACATCGCCCTACTGGAGAACGCCGCGGGATGCCCCGACGACGACGACGGCGACGGCGTAGAGCCGGACCTGAGCGGCAGCCTGCCCAAGACGCTGAAGCTGCAGGAGCCCCAGCTCATCAAGAGCGACCACCAGGGGGCCGGCATCGACGTGGCTCGGCTCACCTGCCAAGATGTGCACCGTCAGTGTGGACGACGAGGACGAGGGGCTGGAGCTCGCCGCGGAGGCGGTGGGCGCTACAGGCGGCGGCGGGGCGGCGGACTCCTTGCAGGAATCGATGGATCTTTACAAAGACGTCAACATGGCCGCAACAGAGGAGGCGGCGTGCGCCGCCCCGGGCAGCTTCAAGTCAAAGTCCCTGGATGAAGGAGGAGGAGCTGCTGGGGCGGACCCAGGGCCGCACCTCTGCCAGTTCGTGAAGAGGATGGGCTGCAAGGGGAACATGCCCGGCATGTTCAACCTGCCGGTCAGCATTTGCGTGACGCCGCAAGGCGAGGTCCTCGTGGCCGACCGCGGCAACTACCGCGTGCAGATCTTCAACCGCAAGGGCTTCCAGCGGCAGATCCAGCGCAACGCCAGCAGCATCGACAACTTTGTGCTGAGCTTCCTCGGCGCCGACCTGCCCAACCTCATCCCCCTGTCCATCGCCGTCACCGCCCAGGGGCTGATCGGCCTGACCGACAACTACGACAACTCGGTGAAGGTCTACACGATGGACGGCCACTGCGTGGCCTGCCACAAGAACCAGCTGATCAAACCATGGGGCATCGCCGCCACGCCCTCCGGCCAGTTCGTGGTGACGGACGTGGAGGGCGGCAAGCTCTGGTGCCTGGCGGTGGAGCGCGGCGGCGGCGTGGTCAGCTACAGCCGCCTGTGCTCGGCGGTGCGTCCCAAGTTCGTGGCGTGCGACGCCGACGGCACGGTCTACTTCACGCAGGGCCTGGCGCTGAACTTCGAGAAGCACCACAGCGAGCTGCAGCTGGAGGGCGGCTTCTCCGTGGGCTCGGTGGGCGCCGGCGGCCAGCCGGGCCGGCAGCTGAGCCACTTCTTCTCGGAGAACGAGGACTTCCGCTGCGTCACGGGCATGTGCGTGGACGCCCGCGGGGACCTGCTGGTGGCGGACAGCGGCCGGAAGGAGGTCCTGCGCTTCCCCAAGGAGGGCGGCTTCGACGTGCTGGTCCAGGAGGGCCTGACCTGCCCGGTCGGGGTGGCCATCACGCAGAAGGGACAGCTGCTGGTGCTGGACTGCTGGGACCACTGCGTGAAGGTGTACACGTACGGCCAGACGCGGCGCTCGTCCACCTGCTAGGTAGTGGGGGGGTGGGGGGGTGTTCGTGTCGGGTATCGCGAGAGAGACGATTGCAGGTATGTTTTTTGAATGTGTGGAGGGGGTGGGGGGGCGAGTAAAGCGGGAAAAAATAAACCTGAAGTGTACAGAATAATAGTAACAGTAATACTAACGGCTGTTCTTCCATGTAATTCTCCCACAACTGTTGACACGATCGTGCATGTTTTACCGTTCTAGGTCCTTCCATCCACTTTGTGCCAGTATTTGATTGTTGAATTTCCTCCTGTCGTTTCAAAACATCACAGCACCAAAGTATACCTGGCTAGTAGCAATCAGAGCATTTGGATTATGAAACATAAAGCTTTAATTACAGTCTCTGACACAATTCAAACACAGCAGGGATGTTTTAGACTGCGCTGATTGTAGATCAGTCTAATAATAATAATTAAAGCAAAAGAAAGAAAGCACAGCCTCTTATGAGGTCCACCATTGTCGCGTACAATTGGTCATGTCCCCATGACTGGTTACATTGTGGTGGTTTGCTGCGCCCCCCCCCCCCCTTTATTAAACTAACAGACCTTACAGTGGGGGTTAAATGAAGGACATTTGTTCACGACAGCCGTTATCACAAGACTTGTTTTGTTCCCTACATCCGGCTGTGTGTGACCCGAAAGGCCTTTTCATACCTGGTTATTTCTTGGTCGTTGTACATGGTTGCTATGCATTTAATCAACAATGTTTCACTGTTTAGTTTGCAACTCCCTAACAGCTTGACATTAGTCTTAAATGAATTCAGCATGGGCTTCAATTTGCAGTCCGGATTTGGGAATAGCTGGCTGATTATTAGAACAATTAACTGGTTTCTGTGAGTTGAACAAGTATAATACTTTAACGACACAAAAACATTTTCTGTGAACTCTGAAAACCGTGAGCAGAAATGACTTTGCGCACGCACAACCAACACATCCATGCACACATTATTATTGCATGCATTTTTACTGCACTAGTGTAGCCTGCGAGGAGAAAATCATTCGTTGAGCAAAGACATGCGAGCACTTCCCTGTATGTGCACGCTTGATGCATCTTTTTCTCCTCGCAGGCTATATAATTGCTCTCGCAAGCGGAGAAATACTGTCAAGTCAAAAGTGCTGGCGGTAGTCATTTGTGTGCAGCACGGATGTTAGACGTGCGCGTGCCCAACGTCATTTCTGCTCGCGATTTGGATATGCCGCCATAAGTCAGCTAATTCTGCTCTTCAATGACGAAAAAAAAAAAGAAAACATGAAAGATGAATGTTGTATGTTGTTTTTTTCAAGGGCTTTATATATATAAAAATCAGGTCACAAAACACCGAGCTAAGCACAAAAAAAGCTCCAGAAATAGGCTATCCAAGGGCAACTTTGTACCCAGCTTAATCTGTTATCTGCAAAGTTTCTAATGGCTTTGCAGCCTGTCAAAGCCACATTCTCCGTCACCCTGTCTGACCGCTTCAGCAGGCCGCTTGAAAGCAAAGTTTTGTGATCTCGCCGACTTCCTTCTACTTTTTTTCCGACAGCCCCATGGCTTTACCGACTCCAAACCCCCCCCCCCCCCCCCCCCAGAGGCATGCTGACAGCGCAATTGCCAAGATGAATTCCAGTGTGCGCGCAACAGATGCCATTCCAACTGCCCCACTCAATTATACTCACTCAGACGGCGGCCACGGTCCCCGTGGGCGCCAGAAACTGGCCCCTTTGTGCGAGGCTATTTCTTACCTGTCCAAAATGGCCATTTTATTCTTAACAACTCGGCAGCCAACTGCCGCGCGACAACGTTGGCCCGCGACACTTGGCCGGAAAACGCTTTCCATTGTATTGCTCTTTTTTTGCCATTTTGGGCTCATCTTTCTTTTGACTTCTATCCCTCTGGGACTGAGAACTGAATCCATCCCAAAAAAAAAATCAGTCTTGGTTTGGCCAGGGTGCCCACACACACACAGACCCCCCCCCCCCCCCCCCAAGGTCAAGTTGTTCCCCGTCCTTCAGGCCGCCGCCAGCGGTCGACAAGGGGTTGCTTTTCCATGATCCCCTGGGTGGCTGGCTGTATAAAGACAGGAGTCAAGAGGGCCGCTCCTGTCCTGTCACATCTCGTCAGCTGCATTAAGGTCCAGCTAAGCCGGTCCGGCTTGTGGCCTCCTTATAAACTCCAGCAGTTATCCTTCCTCCGTCCATATAACGTAACGCCATTTAAAAAAACACAACCAAAAAAGACCTTTTGTCTCTTAGGGTTTTGTGATCCGGCCGTCATTAGGAAAGGATTCGAGGATTTGGGTATCTGACATGTCTGGTTTTTAAAAAATATATATATTTCTAACGTTTGTTACTTGGTAAAGCATGTGGATTTGACGCAGACTCCTCGTATCTTTCCGAACTTGTGGAAAACGATTACGGTGCTTATTGATTCAGTACCAAGATCGAGGTAAATCCACATAACCAAAGAAGAGAAAAAGCTTTACGACATTCGGCTTTTTCTGCCATTGCCTTGGTGGTCTTTGTGTGCAACAGTGTGTACCGCCTGTGTGTGTGTCCCTTTTTAACTGTTTGTCAGTTGTATTTTAAGATTTGCTTTTAATGAAAAGCGTGTTTCAAATAAAATGGCATTGGTTAGTGTCGTTGTGTACACTGCCGATGTTCTCCCATTTTTCTTCAAGGTCTGGCAGGTTAACTGGGAAACAAAAGGAGACCGTAATGAAATATCGGCTTTGGTTTCCATATGCCTCGCCATAAACCAACCCAAGGGTCAGACTGGACAACTTCTGCTCAGTTCTTTTCTGTCTGAACTTGTTAAACTGATTTTGGACAGAACCAAGACAGCCACAAACAGTCCAGTTTTAATGACAACTGTCTGTGCAACGGCGTTCCTACACTATATATATATTATTGTTTAACAATACTGAAAGACTGAAGGGTTGACTGAGCGCAGTTTTCACTTCAATTATATAAAATGAAGAATCAGTAACGAGAGCCATTCCTTATAAAGCGATGCATTTCAGCATTGATTACATGTCACACGTCTGATATTTGCATGTTAAAACGAAAGACTAGTAAATTACAATTATGTCAACGTCTAACATTGAAGTTGTATGCTAATGTTACACAAAGCAACAACAATAAACTTGTGTTCATTGTGTGTCCGAGGCAGATTAAATGATTGTACCATTGCATTATGTCATAGTGTGTGACCTCATTGCTTATTTTGTTGGGTAGTGATGTTTCATCACCCGATAATTGTTATTTAATTAATTGTTGATGCTTGCTATTTAATGATATTCACTACAACTTGAACTGATGAACTTTTATCGAAGCCCTCTTTCAGTCTAATTTCTACCACAGGTTGTGGAAAAATATTACATTAAAAAAAGGGGCCTTTTTTTCAAATGGGTATATCCTCAAAACTGTCACCTCACCCGTATAATTTCCTGAACTATGTTGGGAGTGGAGTTATTGTCTTCCTCTTTACTCCCTCTCCTTTTATTTTAAATGTCTGGAGATTTATTTCAGCCTATCCAACCGTGACATTACAATGTCAGTGTGTGTGTTTGTGTGTGTGTGTGTGTGTGTGGTGTAAAGCCTTTCATTGAAGGCTGTAAAGCTAACATTGCCGTTTTATTGGCATCTCTGTGAAGCACAAGGTCGCGTGTCGTTTCATTATCTCCGTAATAAAGATTAACAATCACGCCATTTGTCACTCCTTTCATTCATGCTATCTGATATTTAAGTCAATTACTTGGTGGTGCTCACTGAAGTGTGTTGTGTACACATCCATAATGGCTAAGTTATTAGGACAGTCATGAATAGGGCGGGGGCGGGGGGGGGGGGGTGGATAGTAAGCGGGCTAAGGTGTTGGGACTCCCAGCCAAAAGGTACTGGGTTCGATCCCCACAGGTCCACAGTGAGGCGCTCTTCAGCAAGATGCCCTAACCCCCTACCTTCTCCTTAATTATCTGTATCTGAATTCACTGTAAGTCACACTGGATAAAAGCGTCTCCTAAAGTAGTAAATAGTAATAAAAGCAGAGGCAGGGCTCCAGAGTGCGACCATTTTGGTCGCACATGCGACCAAAAATCTGTCGAGTGCGACGAAACATTTTCATTGGTCGCACCGGTGCGCCTGACATTAAGCAGGTCCGTCTGTGTGGAGCGTTATTTTGTTTCCCCACCCGCGTTCTGTGAAGACGTGCCCCTACTCTGCCTCTGATTGGCTCTGACGTGCCCCTACTCTGCCTCTGATTGGCTCTGACGTGCCCCTACTCTGCCTCTGATTGGCTCTGACGTGCCCTACTCTGCCTCTGATTGGCTCTGACGTGCCCCTACTCTGCCTCTGATTGGCTCTGACGTGCCCCTACTCTGCCTCTGATTGGCTCTGACGTGCCCCTACTCTGCCTCTGATTGGCTCTGACGTGCCCCTACTCTGCCTCTGATTGGCTCTGACGTGCCCCTACTCTGCCTCTGATTGGCTCTGACGTGCCCCTACTCTGCCTCTGATTGGCTCTGACCCTGATATTTTTATTCGGTGAATGCGGTCCCGATCCGATCTTAAAGACTCGGGCCGTTCAAGGCATTTTTTTACTGATCGGTAACGGCTATATTGAGCAGGAACCTAAGCCTGATCCTTCGTTTTGTCAGCTGTCACACGTGTCGTAAACAGAGAGCACACTTTGCGGCAGGACGCGATGTCTGCAGTGTAACTAACTATAAGGCAGGACTCTGTGTGTGTCTGCCGTCTGCGATAATCTCGTCCATTATCTAGACGGCCGTTCGTCGCGCTCTGCGGATGTATCGGGACACACGACACGTTCAATATATTAAAAATAAACTAGCGAACACCGGCAGTTGACGTCACACCATGTGGACTGTGGGTAATGTAGTCTTCTACGTACGCAACAGCCAGCAGAGCAGCGGCAAACAGAAGCAGTGGGAGGAGTCAGAAAGGATAATGAAATGTAACACTGTTTATAATAAATATATATATATATATATATATATATAACAAGAGCTACCTTTTACTAAATTTAAAATTTAAGTCCCAGATCATCCTTATGAAAAAGAACGGGTTAAATGTAAATCCGCTTTGAAAAAAAGATGTCTGTTCAAGGCAGTGCACACTTTTGTTAAGTTATTTGAGTTAGATTTATTTATTTGAGTTTGTCAAGCACTTTAAACATCACAATTGAGGTTATTGTGATTTTTTGTTTGTACAGTGATTTAAATTAAAAAAAAACATTTATCTGCACCTTTATTCCTGTTTACAATTTACATAATGTGTTAAGAAATTACCAATGTGTATGGAACTGACAAAATGCTTCAAATGTATTATTGCGGAGGCAAAAGGTGTGGTGAACATTTTTGGGTGCACCTAAATTATGTGCTGGTGCACCTAAATGAAAAAGTTAGGCGCACCAGTGCAACCATTGTAATCTGCAACCAAAAGTTAATCTGGAGCCCTGAGAAGTGTATTTTGTTTGGGATTTGAACCCGATTCTCTTCACAATAAATGCATGGCATTAGTTTTGTTCGAGTGTTTGTATTTTTACTGTTGAAGGTCAGGGTTTTCATGCAGCACTATAACTTACAAAGGGAGAGAGAAGTGGTTGTTGTCACAAGTGAGGTTATTTCTACACTGTGACTGCACTGCACTCGCATTCACCCAGCAAAATGATATAGATGTACATAAAGCCTTTTATTTTGTGTAAATGTCTAAGGTTAGAGAAAGGTTTCAAAACAACATCGTCCATCATTCCCCTTGGGTTTTACAGAGCAAATATTACTTTATTAAATCTTTCCCTTGAAATACTCGGTGCTATCTGTGGAGCCGCCGCCTGTCCGCATTTAGTATAAAATATTCTTCAGGGGCAGTGGCAATACATTTAGAGTAGTGTTTCTGTATTAATCAGCTCAACCCAAATAGGTTGGCATTTGTAGTCGCTCTTGTTCATTGCCTCACAACACTTGCATTTGACCGATAGATAATACATAATAATAATAATTAACAATGACCTCTCCAAAGTGGTGAAGATCTCGAAGATTTTCATGTAAATACGTGTCTAAGTTAAGTCACCCATCTATCGCAGAATGAGGTTAACGCCGTGGGGATTGAGCCTATGGCCCGCTGATGAAAGCCCTTGCATTTGCAGTATTATGAATGTTAGGAAACTGGGGCGATGTTCCCGCCAAAAATCACAAGCGGCACACAGGAAGTGACGCGTTTTCCATCGCCCAGACTGTTTTGACAGTTGGGAGTTTCCTTCATGATGAAGTGTCAATGTTCCGCTTGTGATTGGTCAGTTTTTTTTCTGACAGTTGAACTTTTTTCAACTTTTTTTTACGCTCGGTGCGGGAGAAAAAAACGCTGAGAGAGGCGTTTAAAAAAACGGCAGGTTGCGTTTTTTTAAATGCCTCTGCTACATAGGAATACAATGTAAAAAGAGCGCTGGCAGAAAAAAAAAATGACGTAAACAATTTTTTTCTTCATATAGTAAAACCTATATATAAGTTTAAAAATCAGTACTTAGTGTCGGTACTTTGATCCATCCGTCATACACATACATCTGGGTGGACACTGCACCACTTGGGATGGTCACAAACGGGTGGATTTTGCCACGGCTTTTAACCACGGACCGAGCGATATCACCTGCGGCGCTAAAATAGCTAGGGGCGTCCTTTAACCCCCGATCTCCCTGGAAACATGACCCCCACCCCCCCCTCTCGTGCCGCCTTACCTTTCTGGTACTGCAGCCAGAGCTGCTGCTGGGCCTTCTTGCTGGGGAAGTAGATGTTGCAGCTGAGCTCGGAGCCATAGAGCGCCTCGGAGACATAATGGCTGCCGTACTGATGGAGGAAGGCCAGCAGCTCGTCCCGCCGGCTCTCCGCCGACAGCGTCTTCAGCACCTTGGAGAAGCCTGGAGGAGGAGGAGGAGGAGGAGGAGGAGGAGGAGGGAAATGAAGGAGATCATGAGAATAGTGGTGAGCTTCTGGCTTATTTATGTAATTTACTTACGTTTTTTTTAACCAGAGGTCTTAAAATCTGTACATCTTTTTATGTATTTGTATTTTTTGTAGGTATTTTTGATGTCAGATTTGTTGACACAGTGCCTGCACACACACACACACACACACACAAGCCATAAGCAAGATAAGGAGAAAACATCTGACACTATCAAGTGTCAAATCCCCTACAAGCATTCAATATTCAATATTACTACTTATTGCGATTTTTTATTTCAGCCGCATCATTTGCTATACTGGGAGCGCTACTGTTGATGTGGTGCACTTATTGTATGCATTTAATGTGAACGCAATAAACAAAAAGAAATCGATTCAGGCATTAAAAAAATCATACTGTAGATATCTCGTACCTGCAGACAAGGTGATGGAGCTGAGCTTGACTCTGTACAGGTTGCTTCGAACCCGCCACTGCTGGATCATGGGGTAGCCCATGGCCTCGTTGAACTGGGCGTCACCTGCGAGACAACCGAGGAAATACGCAGTGAAAGTCAACGCAAAATTCATTCACTGACAAAAAGTCGAAAAAGCACGACAGGAAACCGATTTGTCTTGGTGAAATAGTTTTTTTTTGTTTGCTTTTGCTCAAAGTGGTCTGCCAACGGTTTATTTGGTATAAAACAGTGTTATTTTGTGGTATAGTCTTTCTCGGCTTGTATATATACTTCATGCTGTATCTGTGGCTTGTAGCATTTGAGCAGAAACACGTGGTTATTGTGCAGGACAGTGTGGCGGTTAGGTAGGACCCCTAGCTGAACGGTACGGGGTTTGATCCCCGGTGTCCGCAGCCTTAACCCGTAGTCATCCTTGGAGCAAGATGCAGGTACCCGCTCCTCAATGACATGCACCTGAATTCTCCATAAATCACTTTGGATTAATACGTCTGCAAGATATAACTTAATAATAGTGAATAACGTCGCCTTGTCCCTGCACCGGCGGAGTTGTAACCCTTTGACATTCACAAATATCAGGATTGCGGCGCTTCAGCGAAGACGGCCAACAATGGATCAGCGAGCGAACTAAAGCCGTGGGAAACTGAGCCTCAGCACCAGGTGTATGCACAGCATACATCTCTTTCACTATACTACATATAGCTCTGGAGCAGGGGTGACATTCCCAGGGGGGACCGGGGGGACGTGTCCCCACAATTGGTCACCAAGAGCAAATTTGTCCCCCCCCCCCCCCCCCCCAGTATTTCAGCGTAAAGTCCGGCGATCTGACTTTGCGGATGAAGTGGATACGCCAGCCGGTTCTTTTCCACGGTCGGCTCAAAGTTAACAAAGTGTTTGTCATTTGCAGACCCCCACACTGCCGACCCAGTTGGTTCCCCCCAATTGACTTTTTCGCCCTTTGCTCTGTAGTGGTACAGGTATACAGCTTTCATAACAAAATGCCGTCTCCAACCTCGACTAAAACCTGTACCGGATTGATGAAGTTCGACATTTCTCTACTGCTAAAACGGCGGCCACAATAGACCTGTTCATTATTTACAGTAGCTATGCTCTGGAGCATCTGGAGCAATTTTTTGTATTGATTGGTGGTGGAGGAACGGAGGAATGTGTTACTCAAAAGTGAAAGTGAAATCAATTCTATAAGTGAAGCAATTATTTAAAAAATGCGCTTGACCGCCGCCGCACCACTCTGGTATTTTTTAATGCGCTAGACTGGACTCAATAGGCAGACCCACCTGCATGCATGTGTCACACATGTGTGGTATGACATTTGAATGGTTTTGTTTTATTTTATATATATATATATATATATATATATATACACACACAGGTATATATAGATTAGATTAGATTGTACTTTATTCATCCCACAGTGGGGAAACTTGTTACAGCAGCAGAAAAGTGTAATATACACTACAGAATTAAAAGTAGAAAGGGCAAAAACACAACAGACATAAGTATCTTATAATCTATATATGCTGTTATTGTATTTATTATGTACATTGAAATTTACGCCGCTAGGGGGCGATATAAGGGGGGGGGGGGATTTATGACCTTTCTGCTGTTAGAGAGGAAGGACGCCACATCTTCAGCATAACCACAGGTTTCTCTCCTGTTGATCTGTTTTACCGGACTTCACCATAATCCCGGCGCAGGTCACAGGTCACGGATATCCGAGACCCGCCACACGCATGCATGCGCCGGCGCCGCTCACCCGTCAGCAGCTGCAGGTTGGGCAGGGGCTCGGACAGCACGCCGCGACACTGCTCCTCCACCGGCAGAGGGATGACCATGAGACCGTCGGCGAGTTGCGGAAAGTCCTTGATGAAGTTGTTGTCCCTAAATGGAGACAAAAAGAGGAGAGAGAGAGAGAGAGGTACAGATAGAGAGAGGTACAGAGAGAGAGAGAGAGGTAGAGAGAGAGAGAGAGAGAGAGAGAGAGACATGAATGGGGGCTGGTGGACAGTGGTGTGGCTCGGGTCGGAAAGTTCTGGTTTGTCGCATGGGGGCTCAGGCCCCTGACCACCTGTGGGAAGCCTTAAGTCCCGCCTCCCCTACCTGCTTCTTAAAGACGTGTCACTACAATGTACTGTCACTGTAAATCACTTTTTGCCTGAAAGTGTCAAAACAAACAAAGAAGAAGCAAAATAGAGGCAAAATATCAAATGTTTAACCAACCACTCACCCAAAGCTGTTTTCCAATTAAATCATGCATTTGGAAACTGCTGCATGAAGATTAGCGCATTACATCACTGCCAGGAATCTCTGCCAAAACCATAAACCCCACATTTTGTTATTTTCCCCTTGCATTTACGGGGCTCAATATAGGGACATATTAGGGAAATCCTTTTTGTTTCATTAACATGCATAATGATGCTTTGTGTTTTATTTCATTTCAATTTGTGTGTGTGTTTGTGTGACGTGTGTGTGGTTTGTTTAGTTTCTGTCTTTTTGTCACGCGATTATTTTTCGCAAACTTAATCTTCACGGTAATTCACACAATCCCGGTTCCCTTCAGTATAAAAAGTTTGGCTGTGCGGGTGTGTCTAGTGTGTGTGTGTGTGTGTGTGTGGGCGTGTGTATGCATAGCGTGTGTGCGTGTGTGTATGTACTGTATGTATGTGTGTGTGTGTGATGTGTATGCGTGTGTGCATGCGCCCGCGCATGTGTGTGTGCGTGTGCGCGTGCGTGTGTCTGATGCTTGGCCACACTTTAAAAGTGTGGCCCAGATTTGGGACAAGAAGAAGTACTGCCAGCGGAGATAAGTCCCGGCCCCCTGCAATCTCTCTCTCTCTCTCTCTCTCTCTTTTTTTCTCTTTCTGTTGGAAAAAGATTAGCGGTTGCAACGGAGCAGCGAGGAGGAAAAAGGCGATAGTGAGACACAGAGAGAAAGAGAGAGGGAGACACGTTTTAATGCAAACTGGGTGCTCCAGTTTGCATTAAAAAAATAGTTTCTGTGAAATTCAAAGGTGTCTTTTACTGTTTTACTAATGTCTTTTTTTTGTTTTTTTTGCAGTTGCAGTTGCTCAAGTGCATGCACTTTAATATACTCTTGCAGAGTGCTGGGACTGTAAACGGCCTATTTCAATACCACATCCCCTTTCCTAATTGCGTCATATTTTACCTCCGAGGCGCGCCGCCGTAATGCGCTTCATCATTTTCACGTCGACGCCCGTGGTGCCGGTGCATTCTGGGAGCGGAGCGGCGCGGTGCGGCGCGCCAGCAAATATATTTCCCATAATCCTCTTTTATGGGAGTCTCTGCGAGGGCAGCCCTTGTGCCACATAAACAGAACAGAGGTGACTACTCTCTCCATATCAATTCTTCATCCTCCATCCCCCCCCCACCTCCCTCCCTCCTCACCTTTTCCTCTTATCTCTCTCCTCTCTCTCTCTCTGCCCTTCTCTCTCTCTTTTCCCTCTCTGCCCTTCTCTCCCTCTCTTGCCCTTATCGTCCGCACCACAGAAGGCATTAGAGGCTATTTCGGCCGGTACTGTAACAGCGGAGGGACGAGGTGGGACTGAATGAAGGACATGGGG
>JAOPHQ010002502.1:0-21938 GCA_030340625.1 Merluccius polli | reverse complement strand
TCTCCATTATAGACTGAATGAATGAATGAACTCATGTCTTTTTCTCCTCATGTTTTCTCCTCCTCCCCCCTCCTCCCTTGCTGCCGATAGCAATACTCCCACTATGGTGTTGCTATACAACGCACATCATTACAATAGCTTTAGCCTGGTCCCAAATAAAATGACGCCAATGTCATGTGACCTCCTCAGTCTTATTTCCAAAGTGTTGGTCGTTATTTCCAGACGTCTTGTGCTGTTTGCGGTCGCTAGACTTTGAGGAGACGGAAAGCGATCCGGTTTGTAATAAATAAAATGATACCACTTGGCACCGCTAGGGTGGGAACAAAGTTGAAAAGTTGTGTTGTACAGCCCCTTTAAGTTTGACATCACTGTCACCGTGGTAACATGTAATATTTTCTCTGTATTGTACAGCACTTTGAGCTGCATTGTCATACATGAAAGGTGCTATATATAGATTATTATTATTATTATTATCATTATTATTATTATTTAATAAATGAATAAATCTTACCATGTTCACCTTTAACACTCCTTTCACCACTCTGAAAGCGGACTCCACCCTCCATTTCTTATGTACGGGGATTGGGATGGACTCCATGTTGTTGGCCCCTGCCAGCGCCCGCAGGCTCCTCACGGTCTCCAGGTTGGTCTTCAGAGGGAAGTCCTGCCCACAGAGGTTGATCAGGTACTTCCAGTCCGTGCTGACCTTCTCCAGGTCCGACATGCAGTTGAGGTCCGCCTGCACCCGCGACCAGCCGGCGTAGACCACGCTCACGGCGCGGCTGACCATGAAGACGTTGTGGAAACAGGAGGCGATGCTGGTGATGGCCGCCAGGACGGACGCCTTGGCCTTGGTGTCGACGTGGACGCAGTAGACGTTGTGGGGCATGTAGATGGCCCGCAGGAGCCGCTCGAAGTTCTGGACCTGGACAGCGGGCGGAGCGGATTAGCATCACTCATTACGCTAACGTTTAGCGATCTAGCAATGTTTTCTCGTTGATTTACAAGATGGTACATTTGTGTGCCACAGCAGAAAGTACAGGATAGCAGTAGAGATACAAAATTACAGCAAGAGTGAAAAATGATGATTTATACACAAACAATATAGAGAAATAGAGTGAATAGAATTATAGTTATCTGATTTGACTACTAATTGTGTCGATTAGGGTTGGGTCGGTGTAAACACATTCAAACCGGTTCGATATTACAGTAAGCCAAACACCGGACCGGACCGGTATACCAAATTTTTTCGAAGAGACTAACTCTGCCAGTCCGTTAGCATGTTAGCATGTCAACGGGTTTTCTCAATGGGTTTTTGGTGAGATGTCTGAAATAAGGTCTGTGGTTTTACACCAGCTTAAGAGATTTACACGTTTTGTTTTACGACATACGTCAGGTAAATACCCCACTTGTGAATTTTGAAGCTTTTACGTGTCTTAAAAAAATTCTGCCGATTGCATTTACGCTTCAAAAGTCATAAAAGTTGTGTTCATTGGTGAAGATTATCTCGCTTAACAAAACGTGTGAGCATCATAAACGTGTGTTTGCCACAGAGCTTATTTTCTGCAATAATGCAAAATCCAATGGGAAAAAACCGGCTTGTTGTCATGGGAACCCAGGGAGATCCTAACTTCCGGGTTGACCTACAAAAATACGTCATCCCTGCACCGCTCTATACAAGTTGGATCTAGGCTCCTTTTTAATTGGTCTCATGGTGACAAATTCCGGTTCACTCGCTTTGCATCAAATCAAACGAGTTTAGGATCGTCCACCGGACCGACCGGCAAATCTGGAAATCGGCCCGACCGTAATTGAAAACTGCCAGACAGGAAGAGTAGAAACACAAGGAGGGGAGTAGAAACCTTGTGGTGGGCAACGATAGAGTATGCCAGGGGGAAGTCCATCTCCTCCTGGAGAGCCCATGTGGAGTAACCCCTCTTTGACCTAAATGTGCTGTTGAATTCATTTCCATTCAATTAATAATCAATTGATTGATCAATTACATAATACAATACCATCCAACACTGAAACATGCAATTCTCTTGTAAGTCTCTTTGGATAAAATGTCTGGTAAATAAGATACGATCTGGACAATTGCCGTGGCCTGTGACCCACCTGTGGAAAACCGCCACAACATGTAAATGTGATGTAAATCTGTATACTGGATGTTCACATCCCATCAGAAACTCTGTGTTATGGTAGACCTGCTGCTAGAGGCTCCATAGATGTGACATGGAGGGGGTGGACTAGGACCTTCTCTTTAGGAAACAACCAGGATGCTGGGAAGGCTTGACACGGATAAATGTAATGCTTTAATGGGAGATGATGATGATTTGGAGGAAATATTTGGTGAGAGGTGAACTTTGAGAAAGTTTCTTTGGATGTGAGTGAATCAAGAACTTTTTTTAAAAAAATTAAGATTATCCAGGTTCAAGTTCTTCAAACTGGTAATGTATGGATATTTTTAAAAATTGCTTTTTGCAATGCATTGCTTTATTCACAGCTTTGCATTTTGAGATGAGCCTGGGCCAGTGGGCCGTACTGGTGGGGCTGTGGGGGGCTGCGGGGGGGAGAAACACTGGAGGAGTACACACCTGCAGTCCTGCGTGGCCTTGGTGTAGTACTCATCGGAGAGCAGGGCTGTCTTCACGTAGTCCTTGGTCAGGGCCAGCAGCCGGACGTTGTCCATGGCCTGCGGGTCTCCCAGCACCACGGCGGTGCAGTTCAGGGAGGCCTCCTCGGCCCAGGGGTCCTCCAGGGCCTCCAGCCAGCCGGCGGTGCGGTTGTACTGAGGAACCCAGCGGTCGTTGGTCGTCTCCAGCGTAAAGATACACCATAATGTAATCACGGCGGCAAGGGAAAGTATTCCTGATAGGAGTTGGTTTGCATTGATATTGAAAGGGAACGCCATTCAACAGCAAATACAATTAAACTAAACTAACAAATGAAAGAATAGGCAAAAACTGGAGGAAGCAGAGTTCGGCAGGACGTCTAAGAGACCCAGATGTCAAGGTCAGAGCCATCCACTTCACAGAGTCTCCCTGCGCTCTGAGAGACAGAAAGCAACAACTCCACCCAAATGATACGTAATAAACTATATGTAGATATCAGATTGGTCATTAGATTTCCAAAGGAAGATGTTAAAAGAGGAAGTGGGCTGCGTTCAGCAGTGTCATGGGCTCCGATAGCGTAACCGTCTGACGACATTTGGGAGAGGTGTGTTTCTACAAGATGAACCAGAAGGCGGTCGAGGGTTTGATTCTGTGGTGAGCCAGCTGTGGGACCTAAGAGATAAGATAAGCATTTTACATTTCCAAGCCATATGTGCAAAGTGTGTTCCCTCTGGAAGTAATAAAAGTATATTGCGAGGTTCACAAGGTTCAGCTATTGCTAATATTTAATCCAGTTACGTCACCAGAAAACTCATAAATCCTAAATATTAATTAATTTACTGCCTTTTACTTTAGATTAGTTATTAGTTAGATATGATACAAATACAGGCTGTTTACCGGGACACAATATTAGAAATCGGCCGCAGATTGATCCAAAAGACATTTTTTAATTATTTAAGTAAAGTGTTGTCTGTGTTTTGGGCCGTGTGTGTTATTTGTTGTGTGTGTGTTGTGTGTGTGTGTGTTGTGTGTGTGTGTTGTGTGTATTGTGTTGTGTGTGTGTTGTGCGTGTGTGTGTGTGTTGTGTGTGTTGTGCGTGTGTGTTGTGTGTTCATCATCATCACCTCTCACCAACCAGCTGGACGTGGACGAGGACGCAGTGTTGTAATGTAACGAAGTACAAATACTTCGTTACTGTACTTAAGTAGTATTTTCACGTATCTGTACTTTACTTCGTTATTTATATTTCTGACAACTTTTACTTTTACTCCACTACATTTCCTCACTAAAATGTGTACTTTTACTCCGATACATTTCCCATAACCATCTTCGTTACTCATTACTACAAAATAAAAATCGTGTTGGTGACCTACTTCCTGTTTATAAACCTCCAAGCGCGAAGAAAAAAAAAACACCGCGCGACGAAGAAGAAGATCTGCTTTGGGCAATCAGGAAGCACCTGCAGCTGCGGCAGTTCTGCCATAGATATATATAGAACAGTAGAGGTTCTGCCATAGATATATATAGAACAGTAGAGGTTCTGCCATAGATATATATAGAACAGTAGAGGTTCTGCCATAGATATATATAGAACAGTAGAGGTTCTGCCATAGATATATATAGAACAGTAGAGGTTCTGCCATAGATATATATATAGAACAGTAGAGGTTCTGCCATAGATATATATAGAACAGTAGAGGTTCTGCCATAGATAGATATAGAACAGTAGAGGTTCTGCCATAGATATATATAGAACAGTAGAGGTTCTGCCATAGATATATATAGAACAGTAGAGGTTCTGCCATAGATATATATAGAACAGTAGAGGTTCTGCCATAGATATATATAGAACAGTAGAGGTTCTGCCATAGATATATATAGAACAGTAGAGGTTCTGCCATAGATATATATAGAACAGTAGAGGTTCTGCCATAGATATATATAGAACAGTAGAGGTTCTGCCATAGATATATATAGAACAGTAGAGGTTCTGCCATAGATATATATAGAACAGTAGAGGTTCTGCCATAGATATATATAGAACAGTAGAGGTTCTGCCATAGATATATATAGAACAGTAGAGGTTCTGCCATAGATATATATAGAACAGTAGAGGTTCTGCCATAGATATATATAGAACAGTAGAGGTTCTGCCATAGATATATATAGAACAGTAGAGGTTCTGCCATAGATAGATATAGAACAGTAGAGGTTCTGCCATAGATAGATATAGAACAGTAGAGGTTCTGCCATAGATATATATAGAACAGTAGAGGTTCTGCCATAGATATATATAGAACAGTAGAGGTTCTGCCATAGATATATATAGAACAGTAGAGGTTCTGCCATAGATATATATAGAACAGTAGAGGTTCTGCCATAGATATATATAGAACAGTAGAGGTTCTGCCATAGATATATATAGAACAGTAGAGGTTCTGCCATAGATATATATAGAACAGTAGAGGTTCTGCCATAGATATATATAGAACAGTAGAGGTTCTGCCATAGATGTATATAGAACAGTAGAGGTTCTGCCATAGATATATATAGAACAGTAGAGGTTCTGCCATAGATATATATAGAACAGTAGAGGTTCTGCCATAGATATATATAGAACAGTAGATGTTCTGCCATAGATATATATAGAACAGTAGAGGTTCTGCCATAGATATATATATAGAACAGTAGAGGTTCTGCCATAGATAGATATAGAACAGTAGAGGTTCTGCCATAGATATATATAGAACAGTAGAGGTTCTGCCATAGATATATATAGAACAGTAGAGGTTCTGCCATAGATATATATAGAACAGTAGAGGTTCTGCCATAGATATATATAGAACAGTAGAGGTTCTGCCATAGATATATATAGAACAGTAGACGCCTCGTCCGCGTTGCTGGCCAACGGAGTGGAACGTCCGCACATGGCGGCCATCTTACTCCAGGCGGCTCGGTCCCCCATAACATGTGTTGTAGTGGTACATGTACTTTTAGATAACCATAACTTGCTCAAATTTCATCCGATTTTCAAACGGTTTGGTTTGTTATAAACGTCAAAGTGCACTGCATAATTGCATAATTAAAAAAAAAAAAAAATTAAAAAATTAAAAATAGAATAAAGTTCTAAAATAGGTAGATTACACTATTTCCTATTACAAATAGGCTATAAGAAAGGCTGCATGTTGAAATCCCCACCCTGGACAGAGATCTTGCCTGTGGTAAGATGCCTGTGGTCGACCATCTTGCCTGGAGTAAGATGGCCGACCTGTGAGGACGTTCTAGACTCCGCCGTAACACATCTAGTGTTCTATATATATCTATGGGTTCTGCTAATTCTCCGGTCACAAATGACGAGATCAACAGTGGCGACATCAACCGGTATTTTAACCCAAACTGAAAGTGGCTGTTGTTTACTGTTGCCATGGCGACATGTCTTTTCCCAGACGAAGTGGTTTTTGTGCGTGTGTGTGTGTGTGTGTGTGTGTAAACGCCACGGCTACACCGGCATGCTGCTGCCAATACTCTAGGGCGGCCATTCGTCCGGCTGTAGGCCGGACTGTCCGGACGCATATTTGTCCTTTTTGAGACAACCCCGCCGATCATAGGTCCGCCCGCGGGACATAGGTCCGTGGTGTGTTACTATTGCGCGCACCGCCCCCCCCCCCGGGCTGAGGTGTCCTCCTTTTCAACAACTCATAAATGGTCACCCTACAATACTCTGATAGGACGTCACAGTGTGATTACGGTGTTTACATGTCTACAATAATGCCAATAAGACTGGAATACTCCACATGTCTTCATTCAGTATTGATTACTCCCACTATGGGAATGCTGTTTACATGGCAGTGTGTTAATCTGAGTATTACATCAGTATAACATCAGTCCAGTGTTGTCTTATGTGTACGACTTATATTTATTGTTATTTATTTAATTTGAATGTTGAACAAGTTGAAGCCTCTCCCCTGTACTGTACCTGGATATTACAGGAGCCAAAATACATTTCATAATCAAAATTCTAACTGCTCACTTTGTTTAAATACTTTTACTTTTACTTCTAATACTTAAGTACATTTTATATCAGAAAATTACTTTTGGTACTTAAGTACAGTAAATGTCAGGTACTTTCAGACTTTTACTCAAGTAATATTCTAAAAGGTGACTTTTACTTCTACCAAAGTCATTTTCTGGTAAGATACTTGTACTTTGACTCAAGTATCGCTTTCAAGTACTTTAAGACTGCGAGGACGTGGAGGGGGGGTCTCCACTTCAGACTATTTAGAAATAGTCTTTGAAGAGGAAGAGCTGCCATTCTACACGCGGGTATTGCCAGTGCCGGTTCTAACCTCCATGGGGCCCTAAGCAAAATCCTGTTAAGGGGCCCTCCTATCTGAACTCTGCGGGCCAAAATATAACCATGTTTTACAGTCACCTTTAAACAGATTGCGCCATCTGTTTGTCGGAATAAACTTAGACTTTATTGTCATTGCTACAAGAACAACGAGATTACGTACAGCAGTCCCCAAGGTGCAGTTTAAAAATTTAAACATTTACATAACAACCTATACATAACTTCAAAATTTACATAACAACCTATCCATAACTTACACATAAATATATATATATAGAATATATATATATGTAGAAAAATAAGAATAAAAATAAGAATAAGAATAGAATAAAAGTGGATGAGTGCAGAGAGGTATACATTGTATACATTATTGGCATAGCAATAATAGCATAGCACCTGTAGACAACAATTATGTTTTTTGTTCAAAAGTGACTTATATTAACACTACATGAGTTAAAAGTAATTGTTTCAAATTCAAATACATTTGAAAAGCCTACAACTAATAGTTGCAATAACCACAGCACAGGCTATAACAATATGAAAAATGACAATAATAAGTTTCCATATGAACAAAAACCATAACTGTTCAGATAGCCAATGTTGTTATTTAAATGTTATTAAATGAATTACAATGAATATGTTTAATACTTCATGCTTATAATTTAGACTAGGCCTGCTATATCTAGTGTACAGGCAGCACAGCAAATCAAAATTCAACTAAATATTTAGGCTAGTCAAAGTTAATCCTTTTGCCTTCTTTCCATTTGATAAAGGCGTTCAGTTGTATCTAAGCCAAGCCAACTAACGTTGGACTGAAATATTGCTAAACCATTGCATTGATTTAAAAATCTTAAGGGTGAAAAACTGCTAGTTTCATTTTGAGCACGCACGTTATTATGAACGCGTTAAAATCGGTGTTTTTCTCCACTCCACATCTGTAGCCAGGCAGTCGCCGTTATATTCACGGAATATGCAGTTATAATCAACAACTTTGTCCTAAGTATTTTGACTGGGAAAGCATGGCAAGCAATCAAGTAAACAAAACGCAGACCGATCAGAGGATGCACTACCCTGTTATGTAGGTCAGCAACACTCGCGCTTGAGAGATGCAAATCAATGAAATGGTAATAGCCTTGTCTATACGATTATTTACTGACATCAAACTGAACGAATACAAGTTTACCCGACTGTTGTTGCCGCTGTTCATTCTCCTGTAGTTTCCTCTTTCGTTTTTCATGGCCTGAAGGCAGTGTGCGAATTATACCACGGTCCACGGGGTGCTGCGCGATTGTTGACCGGGTTGGGGGGGGGGGGGGGGGGGGGACTTGCTGTACTGATGTCTGTGTGTCTTTATCGTCAGGCAGCATGTGATGGAAAGCGACAGTTAGGGACCGTCTATAATGAGCTTCATCTCACGTTGTCACCGTTTAACAACTGACGGATGGCTCTGCAGTCCTGGTATTTATCAGCTCCAAGGGGGGGGGGGGGGGGGGGGGGGGGGGGCGTCATCCCAACCACAAATCCAAGCAGCTGAACTGAATAAGTACCAGACATGAAGAGGAAGTAACCACTGGCCTCCATGCTGCCTCCTACTGTTTACTCACCCTGGTTTCCATCCTGATGCTGATACTCATCCACCAGCGATGAGGAAGAAGCCAGCCTCCTATTTTTAGATGGGTTTCCCTGGGAAAAGGTCTTCTTCTGACCCAGGGACTTCTCCAAGGGGGGCCAGGGGGGCCATGACCAACCATGCTAAAATAACTGGCCATCCCACTGCCCCTCTCTCTGAGAGAGAGAGAGAGAGAGAGAGAGAGTACTTTAGGTTTACTAAGGTCGTCTTGGTAATATTATGGTATAAACGGGATAATCCACTCCAGGTCAGGGTTAGGGTTAGGGTCATTATTTTTCGATACACGCTTGTGATGGATGATCCCTTACTTATCCCACAGCACTGGGACTTTCATCTCTACCTGTAGACATTAAACCTTCTCACTCCACCTCACAGCCGTCTAACAATCATTAATCACACGACCGTTATCAACAGACTCATAGGGGGCACAATAAATGGAAATATACAGCCGCTTGTCTCCCCGCCCTTTCGCCCTCAGAGCCAAAAGCGCCCTCGTTTGGCTGGTGTTAGGGTTTAATGTGTTATTTGTTGTTCTATCAAATATAAAGAGGGAAATGTATAGTAGTATCCACGCATAAATATAAATACACATAAATAGTCCTTCAATCAATTTAAAGGGTATTCCCTTCTGAAGCAGACGGTTACGTTTTGCATATTTCTTCATAGTCAGTTTCCTTAAAACAACGTTTACAAGTGAATCATTGTTTGGGGATGTCGCGGTGTGTGTGTGTGTGTGTTTTTGAATATAATATAATACTGTGGTTTATTTTCCTCTCAGTGTAATGTTACTAAACTCAAACTGTAGCTCTGTAGTCGTACCGTATGTCTTATTTATAAAATATATGCAGTGTAATGAAATAATACAGAATTATACAGAACCGCAAATCCAGGGACTGATGATCCAGCAGGTCAGAGTCGGACCGCTGATCTACAATCTGATCATCACTAACGAAAGGTAAATGACTTATTTAATGCATTAATACATCAAATCTGTGGTTTCTTCATGGGTTCATGTGTTTCAGTAGGAAGTTAAACCGGTGCTACGTTATGAACAAAGTGTTTGCTTATGAACGTACCCCAAAAATGTCTGCAAAGTAGCTAGTGTGCAGGAAAGTGTTGATGTGTTGCTTCTTGGTCCGGTCCCAGTCCAGTTCAGGAAGTGTATTTGGGCGGACCAGAATAATTATAGATTAAATAAACAAATCTTTATCTGTTGTCGCTTGGCGCTGTGGTTGTGATTATCTTATCTTTCACCTTGTTATGTTCATAGCGACGACCGACTCACAGCCGTGCTGATATTCAGAATAACAGCACTCCCTCTCGTGTGATATATAAAAACATTATAATAAATTGTTCGTTGATTTTGATCCTGATTTTGATTCTCCAAATGTGTTAAAATGGTACAGTATGAGTGTGGACACTGCTATAGTGATATGATATTTATAATATGTCCATTACACTGTAGTCTTACTCCTACATTAACAGTATATATATATATAGTGTAGTATACCTCCATTTTGTAATCTCATTGTATTGTCAATATTGACCCCATGTGTGTGGGGTCAATATTTAATAGTCACCAAACCAAGACCAAACCATAAAGGTGACTCACCTTTATGGTTTGGTAATCAGCCAGTAATAAATCAGACGTTTACACTTCGCCTGACGCGAAGCAGCGAGTCACCAAGTATGGCAGTAAGAAAGTATTAGACACACACTCCCATTTAAATAGTTTTCATTAATAAATAATGATCAAAATAAAAAGGCCCTCCTGGCTGCCTGCGCGGTGTGAGACGGTTGCTATGCAACGGTTTCTGCCGCCATCCATAATCACACAACACTATAGCTGTGTCCCAATTCAGGGGTTGCATGCTTCTTAGTACGCGGCCTTCGCGGCCTTCGAAGGCGACTCCTTCTAAGGGACCTTCGAAGGCGACTCCTTCTAAGGGACCTTTGAAGGCGACTCCTTCTAAGGGACCTTCGAAGGCGACTCCTTCTGAGGGACCTTCGAAGGCGACTCCTTCTAAGGGACCTTCGAAGGCGACTCCTTCTGAGGGACCTTCGAAGGCGACTCCTTCTAAGGGACCTTCGAAGGCAACTCCTTCTAAGGGACCTTCGAAGGCCCAGACAGAAGTTCTAATAAAGCAAAAAACGATCATAATAATGATAATAATGAAGTATAACATATAATAGTGATAATCATAAACGCAGCTCTTTATTCAATCCAATCGTTTAACTGAGTTTGCAGTTTTACAGTCTGGAAATAAAGCGGGGATAATAAAAGTAATAAAATATAAGTAATTAGTAAAAGTATAAGTCATAGTAAGTAAAATTAATTAAATATAAACCCAATACTTATTACATTTAAATATAAATTCATCGCCGCTTGGTGTCGCCATTGTTATTTTCCCGCCACTGAACAGCGGCGCGCAAAGGATTTTGGGATATGCGAGGCCGCGAAGGAGAGTTGCGGTGCGTCCTCCAAAAAGAGGGAAAAGAAGGACGCATTTGAAGTACGCATTTGAAGTACGCATTTGAAGGAGCCTTGGAATTGGGACGGCCTTCGCGCCGCGTTGTGACGTAATCGGCCTTCGAATGCGTACTTCGAAGCATGCAACCCCTGAATTGGGACACAGTCTTTGTTCATAAAGTAGGACCTGTTTGATTTTAGTAACAGGTTTCTGAGCATCAGACTGAGAGGAAAATAAACCACCGCATTTTTGAAAACACACGCTGGGGTTTAAAGACGTGATTGGGCCGGCCCAGTGTCAGTTATGAAGAAACAAAACAATGGGCCGATCCGTCAGACAAAACCCCCCCAAAAAACAACAGTTGTGTCGGCCCAAAAGGTGTGGGACCACCGTGGGTCCGGTCTGCCAGATGGCAGTGAGTGATGTCACCTGTAACCCAACTGTTCAGAATAGTTGATCAGGTGTATGCAAAATCCAATGGGAAAACCCCATTGGCTTGTTGTCATGGGAACCCAGGGGGACGCTAACTTCCGGGTTGTCCTGCAGAAATACGTCATCCCTGCACCGCTCTATGGTATCCCGTCGTGCCGGTCACTCCAGTCTGATCCGACAACCAGCATGACATGCAAATAAAGACCAAACTCATCGTCATGTTGTTGTTGCTCTTCAAAACATTAATTTAAAAAAAAAGACAGATTTGGCGAACAAAGTATTCTGGATTGTCAAATTGATTCATACATTTCTGTATTTCATATGTAAGGCAGTCAAATACGAGGCTGGTTCTCCAAGGTGAGCGGTATGAGCAGACTAGGGTTAGGTTCTCCAAGGTGAGCGGTATGAGCAGACTAGGGTTAGGTTCTCCAAGGTGAGCGGTATGAGCAGACTAGGGTTAGGTTCTCCAAGGTGAGCAGTATGAGCAGACTAGGGTTAGGTTCTCCAAAGTGAGCGGTATGAGCAGACTAGGGTTAGGTTCTCCAAGGTGAGCGGTATGAGCAGACTAGGGTTAGGTTCTCCAAGGTGAGCGGTATGAGCAGACTAGGGTTAGGTTCTCCAAGGTGAGCGGTATGAGCAGACTAGCGTTAGGTTCTCCAAGGGGAGCGGTATGAGCAGACTAGGGTTAGGTTCTCCAAGGTGAGCGGTATGAGCAGACTAGGGTTAGGTTCTCCAAGGTGAGCGGTTTGAGCAGACTAGGGTTAGGTTCTCCAAGGTGAGCGGTATGAGCAGACTAGGGTTAGGTTCTCCAAGGTGAGCGGTATGAGCAGACTAGGGTTAGGTTCTCCAAGGTGAGTGGTATGAGCAGACTAGGGTTAGATTCTCCAAGGTGAGCGGTATGAGCAGACTAGGGTTAGGTTCTCCAAGGTGAGCGGTATGAGCAGACTAGGGTTAGGTTCTCCAAGGTGAGCGGTATGAGCAGACTAGGGTTAGGTTCTCCAAGGTGAGCGGTATGAGCAGACTAGGGTTAGATTCTCCAAGGTGAGCGGTATGAGCAGACTAGGGTTAGGTTCTCCAAGGTGAGCGGTATGAGCAGACTAGGGTTAGGTTCTCCAAGGTGAGCGGTATGAGCAGACTAGGGTTAGGTTCTCCAAGGTGAGCGGTATGAGCAGATTATGGTTACGTTCTCCAAGGTGAGCGGTACTCACCTTGTAGACAAAGAGAGAGAGAGAGAGAGAGAGAGAGACCCTAACCCCCCCCACACACACAGCAACATGCTGTGTAATGACGCCTGGACTAGAGGTGTAATGCTGCCCCCATGTGGTGCTGATCAGTAAGTGCTGATTGAAACGGCCGCAATGTCACTTTGAGCATAATTATATATTATACATTTATATATGTAGTGTTGGGTAGTAACGCGTCATTAGTAACGCCGTTACTTTTTTCAGTAACGCGTAACGTAATGCGTTGTTTTTTTTAAATTCAGTAACTCCGTTCCCGTTACCAAACGCTGTGTTACTCCGTTCATTTTGGTGAGGTTTTACAACGGCACACAGTTCCCGATCAATAAAGCCGGACTGTCCGGTTTTTCAATACGCTGTCCGGCGTCCGGCGCAGCATCAAGCCGGACGCGTATTTGTTCTCCTTTTTGAGACACCCCCGCCGGTCACAGGTCCACGTCATCTATCAAATATTAGGTATTGGGTCATAAATAACAGACTGGAAGTGGAATTTTGGAAACTTTATTGACAGCACAAATAAGAAGAAACTGCTTCTAATATGTTCATTATAAATCACACAAAACCAAAACCCAAATGATGAACTCTAAAATATTGATATCAAAGACTGAAGTGATTATTATTTACAGGTAAGTGATATATTGTAAGAAAGATCTCGTTGAGGAATCGTCGAAGCACATCGACGGCCGCTGTCTTGATTTCTGTACTACAATAATTATAGTAATCAACATTATATAAAAAATCTTGAACAATAATATTTCTTCATAAAATCATTCATGAGTTAAGCAATTCCTCATTCAAATATTCAAAGCCACACTTTTATGGAATTATTAAAATTATTTTTCGATAATAATTACTTTGATATATTATAATACGAGTATCCAATGATTTGATACATATTTACGCTTTTCTTACGGATTTATTGCTTTCAAAATAAAAGTAATGATGAATGTAATTTATCAAACGTAGCATCTGACCTGGACTTCCGGGTCACTGCTCGTGCGGTCGACCGGTAGGTGCAGTGAGTAGCTTTGAATGTTGTCTCTTCGTTACGTTATGTGAGTTTGTGAGTTTGTGAGAGTGTTTTGTTCATTTAAGTCTTAAGTATATCGGTACCAACTGACGGTCGATTGCTGCCGTATAGTCCAGTACTCTCGTGGTGTGTTTGTGCGGGCGCTGCCACCACCTCACACACACATCGGACCAACGAGCTAACGTAATTAGCCAGCTAGCTTTGCGTTCACTGCTCCAAGTATGGACTTCATATGGACGCTATGGACTTTTATGCTTCTACTTTTTGTCTTGGATTATCTGCCCACTGCATCATACGGATATACACTTCCGGACAACCAACGGATTATTTATTCCAGGGACTTTCTACTTCAACTGCAACTCCACTCTCACCAAGCCCCTGCTATAGACAAGTTGCCGGAGGAGCTACAACGTAAACACTCAACTGACCGGACAGACACCCTGCACAACAATAGGAAGAAGGTAACGAGACGGGGGAGGAAGAAGGGTGGAATTAAAGCAAGACTCAGACGAGGAGAAAGTAAGTACCGTGCACTCCCCTCAGTGATCCTTGCTAATGTGCGCTCTTTGCGTAACAAGACTGATGAACTGCAAGCTAACGTTTTTCACATGTATGAATACCGGACGGCCTCCATTCTGGCTTTCACTGAAACTGTGGCTGACTGGAAGTGACAACAGTGACAGCATGTACATAGATGGCTTTGGGCCTCCTGTAAGGTTAGACCGTGATACTGAACTGACCGGCAAGCACCATGGCGGTGGTGTCTGCCTTTACATCAATCCACGCTGGTGCAAAACAGTTGTGGTCAGAGAAGAACTGTGCAACCCAGACATTGAACTCTTGGCTGTCTCCCTGCGTCCCTTCTACCTTCCCAGGGAATTCCCACAACTGTTTTTCATTCTGGTTTATATCCACCCCAGAGCAAATGCAACCACTGCTACAGATCATATAAAAAATGTGCTCGACAGACTCGAACAGAGATCTCCGGACGCCCCCAAATTCATCATGGGCGACTTCAATCATTGTTCAATTGATAAGTCATTTAAAGGATTCTACCAGTATGTCAACTGCACCACCCGTCTAGGGAAAACACTGGACAAATGCTATGGGTCAGTCCCAGACGCCTACAGAGCCGTCTCCCTCCCTCCCCTAGGCTCTGCTGACCACAGCACCATATTGCTCGCTCCTGCCTACACACCTGTGGTTAAGAGAACAGAGAGAGTCAACAAAGACATCAAACAGTGGACACCAGACAGTATTGACAGGCTTCAAGGATGTTTCGAAACCACAGACTGGAATACCCTCACCTCCTGCTCCACCAACATCAGTGAGCAAGCGGATACAGTCGCGGCATACATAAATTTCTGTGTAGACAACATTATCCCCTCCAAGAAGGTTACAATCTTCCCTAACAATAAACCCTGGGTGACTAAAGATCTAAAAAACATACTGAATAAGTTTACAGGATCTGAAGCTGAAAAGAAGGAGGTAAACAGAGAGGTCAAGCGAGCCATAAACATTGCCAAGCTAAAATATAAGAACAAAGTGGAGCAGACCTTTGAAAAAGGGAACCTCCGTGCAGCTTGGCAAGGTATCAAGAACATGGCAGCAGTGAACTCTGTCTCTACCAGTCGCAAGCCCATCCAGGTAGCTGGACGCAGCTCCACTTCACTCCCAAATGATCTTAACTCCTTCTACACCAGATTTGAAAAGGACAACAGCACCCAGCTAGAATCAATCATCTCCACTCTCAGACCCGATGACTCCGGCCTCATCATCAACACATCAGAGGTGGTGAGAGCCCTCAAAAGGACTAAAAAGAACACAGCTCCAGGGCCAGATAACATCTGTGGGCGGACCCTATGGCACTGTGCTGAGCAGCTGGGAGGTGTGTTCCAGCATCTGTTCCAGGGCTCTTTGACCAGCAGCACAGTCCCCGCGATGTGGAAAAACTCAACAGTGATTCCCATCCCAAAGAAGGGCACCACCAAGGTCCTGAACGACCTTAGACCGGTCGCTCTCACCTCCTTGGTCATGAAGGCCATGGAGAGGATCATCAAGGAGCACATCACCATGGCTACTGGCTCGATGATGGATCCATTGCAGTTTGCTTACCGGGCTGGCAGGGGTGTCGATGGCGCAAAAATATTCATCTTAAACACCATCCATCAGCATCTGGAAATTCCCAAGACCACAGTCAGACTTCTGTTTGCAGACTTCTCATCCGCATTCAACACCATGCAGCCACACATTTTGGCTGAGAAGCTCATCACTCGCTTCCACCTCAACCACCAACTCACTCTGTGGATTATTGACTTCCTCACCAACAGATCACAGAGGGTGTTGGTGAACCACACCTTGTCCGACACCCTCTTCACCTCCACTGGCTCTCCACAAGGCTGTGTCCTCTCTCCACTTCTCTTCATCCTCTACACTGACAACTGCAGATCCACCCAACCAAACTGCCACTTTGTAAAATTTGCTGATGATACAGTCCTCCTGTCTCTGCTTCCCAGTCATATACAACATCATAGCTCAGCCCTGCAGGACTTCATATTATGGTGTGAAAAGTCTTGTCTTGAGCTTAACATAAGCAAGACCAAGGACATGATTGTGACCTTTTCCCCCAAGCAGAGACAGTTGGCTGAGGCAGTCACCACTATCATCCAGCAGGAGCCAGTAGAGATAGTGGAGGTATACAAATACCTGGGAACAGCCTTCGACAACCTGCTAAGGTTTTCCTCTAATACAGAGGAAATCCTTAAAAAGTGCCATCAGAGACAGTATCTACTCAGGAAGCTAAAGTCATTTGGGATTAACAAAGCCATTCTCACCACATTCTACTATGCATTCATTAAAAACGTAATAACATTCTCTTTCACTAGCTGGTTCCACTCCATCACCCTGCAAAACAGAAACCGCCTGTTGAGTGTGGTCAAGGTCTGCTCAAAAATCATTGAGCAACCCGTCCGAACTCTCACTACCCTATGCGACCAACAGACTATAAAAATAGCACACAGGATTATTCAGGACCCCGCTCACATCCTGTCTTCTGAGTTTGAGTGGCTCCCCTCGGGACGCAGACTCCGCTGTCCGGGCTGCCGGACACAGAGGAGGAAGGCATCCTTCGTCCCGAGGGCTGTCCGGCTTCTTAATGACTCATGAACATGAATTAATTGCCTTTTATATGCACTTTTTAATTGAAGCACTAAGGAAGCACTTTAAAAAACTTTTACCAGGTGCTGAATGTCGATGTGCGGTGTGTGTTGAGTGATTGTGCAGTGTGTCTGAATACGTACAGTATGTTGGTTGATTGTGCACTGTGTGCATGCTGTTATGTTTGTTGATGTGTTTTTTTCTGAAATTGCCCCTCGGGGACGAATAAAGTGCTTTGAATTGAATTGAATTGAAGTTAGCTGAAGTCCCAAGCCTGCTGTAAGGATTATAAATGATGACCAATCCCCTCCTTCCTGGTTTAGAGAAGATGACCATGAGAAACCTCTTCATGATTACATGTTGACCCTAAACAGCAAGGAAGCACAAGTCAGGATTAAAACATTTATCACTAGTCAAGATATCACTGTTAATATACTGTTACAATATTACTGTTACTGTCATGAAGTACTGTTACAATATTACTGTTACTGTGATGAAGTACTGTTACAATATTACTGTTATTGTGATGAAGTACTGTTACAATATTACTGTTACTGTGATGACGTACTGTTACAATATTACTGTTACTGTGATGAAGTACTGTTACAATATTACTATTATTGTGATGAAGTACTGTTACAATATTACTGTTACTGTGATGAAGTACTGTTACAATATTACTGTTACTGTGATGAAGTACTGTTACAATATTACTATTACTGTGATGACGTACTGTTACAATATTACTATTATTGTGATGAAGTACTGTTACAATATTACTGTTACTGTGATGAAGTACTGTTACAATATTACTGTTACTGTGATGAAGTACTGTTACAATATTACTATTACTGTGATGAAGTACTGTTACAATATTACTATTACTGTGATGACGTACTGTATCTATATTATCACCCTCCCACCCATCCTCTAAAACATTGTGATGTCACAAAATACTGACTATGTGGTCAGAGGTTGGGCCTCAGGAGCTGGACTCTGTTCCTCACTGTTCCCAGAGCTGCTGTGAGAACCTGGTAAGTAGCAGAACGTGAGGAGGAGAAGTCATGAAGTTATCTGGATCAACATAGTAGTAGTAGTAGTAGTAGTGGTAGTAGTAGGAGTAATAGTAGTAGTAGTAGTAGTAGTAATAGTAGTAGTAGTAGTAGTAGTAGTGGTAGTATAGTAGTACTAGTAGTAGAAGTACTAGTAGTAGTAGTAGTACTGGTAGTAGTACTAGTAGTAGTACTAGTAGTAGTACTAGTAGTAGTAGTGGTAGTATAGTAGTACTAGTAGTAGAAGTACTAGTAGTAGTAGTAGTACTGGTAGTAGTACTAGTAGTAGTACTAGTAGTAGTACTAGTAGCAGTAGTGGTAGTATAGTAGTACTAGTAGTAGTACTAGTAGTAGTAGTAGTAGTATAGTAGTACTAGTAGTAGTACTAGTAGTAGTAGTAGTGGTAGTATAGTAGTAGTGGTAGTATAGTAGTACTAGTAGTAGTAGTACTAGTAGTAGTAGTACTGGTAGTAGTACTAGTAGTAGTACTAGTAGTAGTACTAGTAGTAGTAGTGGTAGTAGTAGTAGTAGTAGTAGTACTAGTAGTAGTAGTAGTACTAGTAGTAGTACTAGTAGTAGTAGTACTAGTAGTAGTAGTAGTACTGGTAGTAGTACTAGTAGTAGTACTAGTAGTAGTAGTGGTAGTAGTAGTGTTTGGCTGAACCTAAGGATGAAGAGAAATGATGAGTGTGTAACAGTGGTAAACATCCTAATGTTATTATACGTCTACCAATCAGATGATAGTGTGATTCACTCACCGCTCCTCTTCTTGTACACAAAGACTCCAGCAACACCAGCAGCAGCAACAGCAGCCAGGATGAGAACAGCGATGATGATGGGGGTGGTGATGTCATTCTTGACCCCTTCAGGTAAACCAAGAAAAGAAAATGAGGTGTGTGATAATACTCCGTGTTGGACAGTCCTTCCATCACTTCACCACATATCTGCAGGTCAGTGTACAGACACATGCTGCTCCATACATGATATATATATTCAGAATCTCCTGGAGCTCAGGGTCATGTGACCTGCCGCTGACACTGATCCTAGCCTTGTCCTCTCACTACGACTCATTTACCCACAATCCAACGTGGTCCGCTGAAGTGAGCGCTTCATGAGAGCGGTGTGTTCACCACGTAGCTTCAGGTGTGTCCAGGTAGACCAGTGGTTGTGATGAGGTCAGGTGGAGGTGGTGAGACATGTGTTCCTACCTCCATCCCCTCCAGGGCCGGTCTTTCCCCAGTTGGTCCTGACGCGGGCCGGGTCCAGTGGGGTGAGGATGTCCTCGATGCCCTTCACCTGGACCACACACTCGTACCTCCGCCAGTCCTCCCGTGGGACCGACGCCAGGTCCAGGTCCACGCTGACCTGGAAGGTCCCGTCGGGGTTGGGGAGGACCTCCCCATGGTCCACATGCTCATAAAGCTCCTCGCCGTCTCTCCTCCAGAACACCACCACCCTGTCAGGGTAGAAGCCTGTAGCATGGCACACCACTGGGGAGGAGGGTCTCCTCTGGAGGAGAGACACCTCAGGACGCTCTGGAGGGAGGGAGGGAGGGAGGGAGGGAGGGAGGGAGGGGGGGGGGGGGGGGGGGAGAGAGAGAGAGAGAGGGGGAGGGAGGGAGACAGAGAGAGAGGGAGGGAGGGAGAGAGAGAGAGAGAGAGAGAGAGAGAGAGAGAGAGAGAGAGAGAGAGAGATGAAGTAGCTCAAATAAACTGTACTTAAGTATCAAAAGTATTTCTCTGGGTTAAACTGTACTTAAGTATCGACAGTATTTCTCTGGGTTAAACTGTACTTAAGTATCGACAGTATTTCTCTGGGTTAAACTGTACTTAAGTATCAAAAGTATTTCTCTGGGTTAAACTGTACTTAAGTATCGACAGTATTTCTCTGGGTTAAACTGTACTTAAGTATCAACAGTATTTCTCTGGGTTAAACTGTACTTAAGTATCAACAGTATTTCTCTGGGTTAAACTGTACTTACATATCAACAGTATTTCTCTGGGTTAAACTGTACTTAAGTATCGACAGTATTTCTCTGGGTTAAACTGTACTTAAGTATCAACAGTATTTCTCTGGGTTAAACTGTACTTAAGTACCAACAGTATTTCTCTGGGTTAAACTGTACTTAAGTATCAACAGTATTTCTCTGGGTTAGACTGTACTTAAGTGTCAGTAGTAACAGTAAACAGTACATATGTCGGGAGGGTCGTGGTCATAATCGCCACTTATTTCAGAACAAAGATTTAACATTTCCAAACGTTTTGGAATAAATCAAATAAAGGAAATGTTTATTTTGACAGTGAGGAACAAAGTCGGCTGTTAAGAGGAAATCAAACAGACGGCATCGCCTGTCCAGGCGTCTTTCCCACGGCGGCGGTTGAATTAAGTCAAATCAAATGAAGGAGCCGTTCTTAACTGAAGGGATTCGGCCAAAATGTGCTTTTCTGGGCGCGTCCCGGCGCTGTCCCCGTTAAAGAAACAAACAAGCAAACAAACAACCCGGAAAATAACCAAATGGGTTTTGTTTCTATTCAACAAGTGATGTCATCGGCGTATGTCCGAACACCGCGTTACCCCGGTAACACCGACTACCGCGGCAAGCCTAGTACCTGGGCCCACCGGGTCATGTGACTCTACCTGTTCTCTGCAGAGTGCTCTTCCCATAGTCCAGGTACTTCTTCAGCCAATCAACACACTCCTTGTTGTAGTAGTTCTTACTGTGTTCTAACTGAGCTCTATTCTGATCCCATCTCAGTTTGGTGATGAAAGCCTGTGGTGTTGGAGCGATCCATCTCAGGTTCTTCAGGTCCAACACTAGGAAGTCCTCCCCATCATAACCCAACTGGTGATAACCATCAGTGGTATCATCCTCATCATCCCACTCACAACCATACAACCTCTGAACCATGTGGACACCTGAGAGAGAGAGAGAGAGAGAGAGAGAGAGAGAGAGAGAGAGAGAGAGAGAGAGAGAGACCTTAACTGTCCGTAGGTTACCTGTTTGTCCGTAGGTTAACTGTCTGTAGATTGACTGTCTGTCTGGAGGTTAAATATCTGTCTGTAGATTAACTGTTTGGAGGTTAACTGTCTGTAGATGAACTGTCTGTCTAGAGGTTAACTTTCTGTCTGGTGGCTAACTGTCTGTAGATTAACTGTTTGTCTTTAGGTTAACTGTCTGTCTGTAGGTTATCTCTCTGTCTGTAGGTTACCTGTCTGTCTGTAGGTTATATGTCTGTAGGTTTAATGTATGTAGCTTAACTGTTTATCTGTAGGTTAACTGTCTGTACATTAACTGTCTTTCTGGAGGCTAACTGTCTGTAGGTTACCTGTCTGTCTGTAGGTTAACTGTCTGTAGGTTAACTGTCTGTCTGTAGGTTAACTGTCTGTAGGTTAACTGTCTGTCTGTAGGTTAACTGTCTGTCTGTAGGTTAACTGTCTGTCTGTAGGTTAACTGTCTGTAGGTTAACTGTCTGTCTGTAGGTTAACTGTCTGTAGATTAACTGTCTGTCTGTAGGTTAACTGTCTGTCTGTAGGTTAACTGTCTGTAGGTTAACTGTCTGTCTGTAGGTTAACTGTCTGTAGGTTAACTGTCTGTAGGTTAACTGTCTGTCTGTAGGTTAACTGTCTGTAGGTTAACTGTCTGTAGGTTAACTGTCTGTCTGTAGGTTAGCTGTCTGCCTGCAGGTGAACTCCTGTTGAGCATCCCATAATGTCAGTAGTGATGAAGTAGTGTAAAGGTAACACTGTATATAAAGGATGATGTACTGCAGTATTACTGTGGAATAAACCACTACAGGTCTCCTGAAGCTGCTGCATCACCTCATCCATCCCATAATATTCTGCTGACTGTCCCACCAGGACACTGCCACTGCTGCTCTGTGTGTGTGTGTGTGTGTGTGTGTGTGTGTGTGTGTGTGTGTGTGTGTGTGTGTGTGTGTGTGTGTGTGTGTGTGTGTGTGTGTG
>JAOPHQ010002501.1:0-15675 GCA_030340625.1 Merluccius polli | reverse complement strand
GTGTTTATTTTGCGAAATCTCACCAGGTAGTCTATAGTTACCGTTTCATAAAAGCAATAAGCCATTGTGATGAGGCCGTGATTGTGTCGTGCCTAACAGCGCCCCCTAGCTGTTCCAAAATCGCCGTAAACCACAGCCTCTTGTGGCCAATTGCTTAATTCCAGCATATGGGAGATGAGGCTGCTTCCAGATGACACCACCCCCCCCCCCCCCCCCCCCCCCCCCCCCAACACACACACACACACACACCCACACACACACACACACACCTTTCTCTGTGTTGTGGCCCCCGGCCCCCAATGTGGTGGTGGGATCCTTGAGCTTCCACAGCTCCCCCTCCCGTTCCCCGAGCTGGGCCTGTACCAGCTGCAGCTCTGCCTGCAGGAGACACACACCGCTGGGCTGAGGTATACAGCCGGGAGACAGACACACACACACACACACAGCTGGGCCGAGGCAGACAGCCGGGAGAGGTCTACGTCTGGGATCACTGCACGGGGTGTTATGCAACAAGTAGGCTATCTATTCCAGTCTTGTGTTTGTAAAACTGCCTCCTTTGACAGTATAAAACATGTCCACATGTAAGATATGCACTTTTTAAAAATTATATAATATTGTTCAGTCAGGACTACCTCTGTTTGTTTGTGTGTGGTACTTAATGAAAATATTAGCAATTATATTATGGATTCTATATATATATTTATTATACTATGGATCCTAGTGTAGGCTGCCCATATTGTGCAGAGACATTAAGCAACTTACTCATGCAACACATGAGAGGAAGGAGCTTTGTTCGTCCTGAAAACAATCAGTGCTGAGAGCGAGAGTGTGAGAGCGAGAGAGAGCGAGAACGAGAGAGAGCGAGACTTACAGGAAACTCGCTGGGGACCAGGAAAGCAGTGAGCAGCAGTGGACAGAGGGCAGCCAGAGAGGAGGGTCTTTAGGAGGGGGTAGCAGAGGAGGAGGTGGAGGTGCACAGAGCTGGAGCGTGACCACCACCACCACCAACAACCCTGGGTCAGTGGCCACTTAGGACCCTTGAAAGGTTTAGCGCGTGGAGTGGAAAGAGGGGGAGGAAAGGGAGGGGGGGGTGGTCGTGGGTGAGTGGGCAAGAATAAAGTAGGGCGAAGACGTCAGGAGGGGAAGGTTCACTAGAAGGCAAACATAACAAAAGACAGAAGGAAAGAGAACGAAACGGAGGGGTGGTCAAGGAGTATTCTGGCTTATTATTTTTTTATGGTTTGTTGTTTTTATGTACATGTATTTTTATTAGTAATTTTTAATTATTACTATTTTTGAAATTATTTCTTTCAGTTTCAATGTGGGTGGGGGTAATGAATATTGTAATGCCTATTTAGTTAAACATTTGAAATTTAAAAAAAATGTTTTTTTTAGGTATTTCGGTGAATTTCAAAAAGCACAAACCGTCCCGCTCGAGCGGCCGCCATACACACAAACTCGCCAGACTCTCTTGTGTTGTTGTGACTGTCATGTGAGCGTTCGGGGCGCTGGGACTCACTTTGGTGGCATTGAGCTTCCTCTCACACTGCAGCCTTTCATTCTCCACGCTGCTCACCCTGAACCTCAACTCCGTCACTTCCTGGTACAGACCCTGGGGAGGAAGGACAACTCCTATTACTCAACTTTAGTGTGTGTGTGTGTGTGTGGAAAAGGAGGTGGAGGAGTGGGGGTCTGTGTGTGTGTGGAAGAGGAGTAGTGTGTGTGTGTGTGTGTGTGTGTGTGTGTGTGTGTGTGTGTGTGTGTGTGTGTGTGTGTGTGTGTGTGTGTGTGTGTGTGTGTGTGTGTGTGTGTGTGTGTGTGTGTGTGTGTGTGTGTGTGTGTGTGTGTGTGTGAGGAAGGGTCAGCTGGGTGTGTAAGCCATTTCCTCGGAAGGGAGAGTTTAGAGGGAGAGAATTTGTGTCCGTGGGGCAGCAAAGCAGACAATGTTTTCAGACCAACTTCTTGGGAGAGAGAGGGAAATACAGTCTCAGCCTGGAGGATATTATATTCACAGAGGAGGAGCGGCGTCACAGTACAGTGACGTACTGTGCCATGCCGCTAGGGCTGGGCAATAATTCAATATTACAGCTTTTTGTCTTTTAATGCTAATCCTCATGAAATGAAGACTTAGTGTGATACACAGTTTTAAAGTCTAAATGTATTATTGTAAGATATGCACTTAAAATGATAAAAACAGGAGGTTTGAAATCGTACGGTACAAATGGTATTTTGAATTCATAAGCATATTTTGATGTTTATCATTCGGTATCGTGTAAAATTCGCCAGGATTATCCTGCCAACAAATCTAAAAGGGCTGTATTAGTGCCGGAAGCCTCACAATCTGGTTTCATTGAAATGGGCAAAAACCTTTCAATGTTAAATTGAACTTTTCAAAACAGAACCACTACCATAGAGTATTGGTACTGGACCAGTAACCAGGGTCCAGAATGAACACCTGTCACCAGCCGCCAATTTGACAGGTAAACAACATCAGGGTTACATCTTTTTAAAACTGCAAACTGCTTGGCCGCTAGATTTTCCACGCTGGCAGGTATAAAGACAAGATTCTGAAAGTTAATTTTGGACCGTGGCCGTGAGGTAGAATTGCATGCAGGAAAAACATTATGTGCAAAATGTAATTTTATTGGCCAGCACAAAGCAAATAATATACAGGTGTGCAGACTGAAATGGATAGCGTTCATGAAAACTATAGTTCTCCCCCGCCACCATAGTTGGAGAGGTCTAGCCAGCACCATGTGACCGATCTCTGTGTGCTTCATCCAAGCGAGGCGGACCCCCGGCCTCCGGTTTATTGACTTTAAAACAGTGGCTGGCTGGTGGCCAGGACTACTAGAATCAAACGACTTAGGGGTACGGTTACACAATACATACACAACGACCTAATGAAAAGGAGACCCATATGCCATGATGTGCTATGATGGTTCTTTGTGTATAAAGCGTGTGTGTGAGAGTGAGTGAGTGAGTGTGTGTGCGTGTACCTCTGCGTCTTGGCGATCCCTTTCCACGTCCGTCAGCTTCACCTTCAAACCAGAAATCTCCGTCATCAGTTCAGTCTTCTGTGTCTCCAGGGTCGTCCTATTTGAGAGCTCCTATGGAAAATGATTCACACTTGGTCGAGTCCCACAGAAAGTCGATCATTTGTAAGACTTAAGCAGCATAGCTGTTCTTTTTTCTAAGGAAGCTTTATGGAAACTTTATTCTTCATGGAAGTGGTCACGAGTTGACCTTTTTAGTTCAAGTTCAAGTTTTTTACTGTCCTGTACACAAACACAGGATTAAACCCAACAATGAAAAGCTAAAAACAAGGCATCCCAAACTACCAAACATGGCAACATTAAGCCTCGACTCTAAACTACCTAAAAACTATACACCATGGTAACCTTATACACAGAAATAAAAAAATAAAATAAATGCATATAGGGAATGCTCACCTGCTGAAACAGCTGCTCTGTATTGTTTAGCTTATCCCGGTGTTCCACAAGGCACGTATCTAGATCCCTGATCTTTTCCCCTTGCACCTCCACCTGGTCTGTGAGGACGCTGACCTGTAGGGTATTTACAGAAATCTTAATGACTCGCACAGGTAATAATCCCTATAATATCAAAGTGTGTGCGCAGTCAGTGTGCAATTTGCTTGTGTTGTACAATTGATTACGTGAGTATTTAGAGTCAACAGAAGCACACACACACACACACACACACACACACACACACACACACACACACACACACACACACACACACACACACACACACACACACACACACACACACACACACACCTGAAGTACAAGACACTCCTTGTCGCTCTCAAGCCGGGAAAGACGTTCTTGATAGGCAGCCTCAACAGACCCAAATCCATGGCCATTACTCTGAAATAACAACCAAGGTTAAGTGAGTCTGAAAATAGTTGCATCCCTTTTTACGTGTTTACCAACTCTTGCAGCACTCACTCACTCACCCCTCACTGAGACCTGGTGTGAGTCAGCTGAGCTCTGGCTTGGAGGAGGAAACTATTTTCATCAGTGCTTCTATACAAACTTCCATCTCTTACAAGAATGCCATAACATTTCACACACAACAGCCAGATTCATGGCATAGGTCAATTAAAATAACTTTATTAAAATCACATAACACACATAAACAGTTTAGATATATTGGAGACGCATTTGTCCTGGGTAATCAATCAGTGTGTGTGGGGGACACTGCTATGTATATAGTCCAAATGATTTATGACACAAACAAAAGGTCATTCCAATAGTCACGCTTTACTGGAACTGGAGTCTTTGACAAACAAGAGCGACAGTGAAAATGCTCTGGGGAAAGGGGCATAGGGAGGACAGGGACATTTTATTTATTTTGACTTTGAAGGAGATGTAATATTGCAACCCCATCAGTAGAGCCACTCAAACAAATGAAACAAACCTTTTATTCTAATGAATTGCTTTTACACTACCTCATTAATTCACAAATGTTTACTATTAGTCATTACTACTTTAGTGATTCAGCTTCAGACACTTTCACACAAAGCAACTTTTTGAACAGCCTACCAGCCGGCCCTGATGGAGCCACTCTGCCAGTCCCTCGGCGGTGGTGTCGGGGATCTGGCAACGCAGGTTGTCCCGCTCCTCGCCGTCCATCACCTCCAGGGCCGCCCGCAGGTCCTCCAGCAGGTGGAGGGCCCGCATCCCGCCCAGGAAGGGCGAGGTGGGGGACTGGCAGTCAAACAGCCCGTTGGAGTAGTCCATGGCCTTGGAGCCTGGAGGGGATACAAATATGGGGAATAGTCAAAGAGGTAGGCATCTTCCATTGAGATTCACAGGATGCAGGCTGGGCCCTGCATTTTTTTTTACCTGCTAAATGGTCAAATCTATCTGCCATTGGCTGGTGGCTGGTGTTCATTTTAGATCCTGCATCATTGCTTTGCTTCTTCATAAGCAGAAAGGATGTAAACCTTTATCTCAACTTGTTGAATTCTTCAACCGAAAAGATGAATGTTGAAATCTATTCCCCTATGACTCCCCCCCTGCCGCCCCCAAAAAAGGCTTGCTCACTATTTCTACTTCTGTGTGAGCGTGTGCGTGTGCATCAGGCAAACAAGACCGGATACATGCAAGGACTTCACCGGCTGGGTGAACATGTTTACACAAACCAAATTGAGTGCAGAGAACAAATCCCCCCACCGCCCCTCTTCAGGCAAATAGTGACACTCAGATTCTAGATCTAGAAACAATATTTGCCCTGTGTCGAAAAGACTGCAGCATTCAAGGTAATTTGCTGAGCCGTGGTATCTTCTGTCCACCAGAGATTATCTCCTCCACAGATTGAGGACTTCCCAAGAACGGCCAACACACACACACACACACACAGACCAAGGCATAAACAAACATTTAAAATAAGACACAAACGACATCGGTCCAACAGTAGCGAGGCGGAGGCAGCAGCAGGGCGGAATGAAGACGACTGTTTCCGCGGTAACGGATGCAGGAGAGGTTGGGGGGGGTGCTGAAAGAAAGAAAGAAGGAGGGATGTGTGTGTGTGTGTGTGTGTGTGTGTGTGTGTGTGTGTGTGTGTGTGTGTGTGTGTGTGTGTGTGTGTGTGTGTGTGTGTGTGTGTGTGTGTGTGTGTGTGTGTGTGTGTGTGTGTGTGTGTGTGGGGGGGGGGGGCGGGAGGTGTACATCATGTGATCAGCCGTCTTTCTCCTGCTGGAAAAGGTCAACGCTATAATTACACACATCAGTGGAAATGCTTGGGCTCTCAAAATCACGGTCTGCTCAGCTTGTCCGCAGTGCAGCAGCGTGTGTCGCCGGCGACGCGACAGACCCAAGGTCCTTTACCCTCCAATGGCAATTGTCTAAAGACACTGTCCCACTGTGCCAGGGGGTTTGGGATAATCAGTACTTTGCAACGGAGCGCGCTCAGTGGAAAATGACTTCATGTCTTATGGTAGGGAGATTCATTTGGGCTGAGTGCGGAACCAGGCGCTGCCTGGCCAAGCAGGGACTGATCCGGTCCATCGTGTCTCCCCTTCGTCTCGCTCCGCAGATCACAGAGCGTCTTCACATTGAAGAAGGGACCACAACAACAAGTGGTTTAAAACCGGCGCGGACGGCAAGAAGCAGAGGCTTCAGGGGAGTGCTTTCGGGAAGGTCATGAGGACAGGTCTTTAAGTAGGTAGCTTGGTTGTTTGAGACGTTAAACCCCCAAACCCCAGTAATATTTTCTTGTTATTTCAGTCACACTGGTAGCAACATTTTGTTGACTTGGATTTGGGACGACACAATAATCTGTTAACTAATAATCTAAACCCATAATCTAAAACCCATCTAATCTTAGCTAATCTCAACCCATTTCTTTTGTTCGGTCGAAACCGTTCCACATGGATAATTGGAACAAAACTTGAAAGCAGCTCGTATGTCCAGCCTGCCAAATTGGTAAACAAGGTAATAGCATAGCAACACAGTGTGTGCTGCTTAGGCCTACAACACACCGTAAGCAATGTCAAATCAATTAGAAATGTCAAACCAATCTGAGCAACACGAGACGTCTTCACGTTCTCGATGTCGCTGCCTTCAGGAAAACTCTGCAATTCAAGTTAATGGTTCCCAGATGTGGTTTGACAACCGCCATGCCATGAAGGCTGAGACCAGTGGTGTGTCTCAATTCAGATACTTCTGTTAGTACACTTCCAGTTAGTACACTGTGTACACTGTACTATTTACCTGCGTGCGTTACGTGCGTGAATTTCGACAGGGTAGCGTTGTCTCAAATTGAACACGGCCGTTGTACGGGAAATGGCGATCACTTCTTATTATTATTTTTAATGGTGAATTACAACCGGGCAGAACATTATCGCCAATATGTCTGCCAGCTTGTTTGCTCACGTTATTAAAAATCAATATAAATTAACATTTTAATTCGACTGCCATTTTCACAAATGTTGGTGGTCCCTCCCCTTCTGCTATGTAGCCAAGATCATTGAGGGTGAGAAGTGTCCAGCGCTCCACACTCAAACTTTTGGACCGTTATGAGTACACCATCTGGGTACTCGTACTGCACTGTATTTTGCCATACTTGTCAGTGTGAACCCACTTATGCACTCACAATAGCAAGTGCAAGTATAGAGGTATGCAAATTGAGACACAGCACAGTAGTGTGCCGTGGTGTGATTCCTCAGAGGCAAACAGCAGCAATGACCGTGAGGCTCATGCGGATCATCAGCATATCTCCAAAGGTCCATTGTGACCCCAGGAATTCGGTAAAAAAAAAATCAAGTTTACTTGCTGTTTCTGTGACCCAGAAACTTATACTAACTTAGTATAATAACACTGTCCATTGGGTCATTAATGAGGCCAAGTTATTTTGGGAACCGTGGGTTTGTTGAACCTGTTGTTTTTGCCATTTTCTGAGCTTAGCAGCACAAGAAGCGACATTCTGATAGTTGGCTACCATTCAAGTCCCACCCTCAATGTGCCAAATATGGACCGTTTCTGCTGCTGGATGCAAAAATCGAAATAAATGTGACGCTCTGCAGAAGGCAAATCTACACCTTCAAAGCGGTCATGTGTAAACCAATGGGTGACATATTTTTTTTTACAGCCTATGCTCAGAGGGTTAAGCGCAGCAGCGGTTACCTGCTATGATGCCATCCATCTGCTCAAGGGCCGCGGCCAACATCTCACTGGCGTCGGACATCATCTTCACCTTCCGGACAAACCTGAAGGGAACAAAAAATACGAGAACATAAGTGGATTATTTAGAGCAGAGTGTTGGAGAAGAGAGCGAGGCAACAAGTTGCGCAAGAAGACAAGAGAGGCGGAGACGTCTCCTCACAGTGTCCTTCACATTGCTGACGGTGATCACCAATTACAGGAAAGCCTGTCCAAAAATGGAAGTCGTATCACAGGCTATCACTTACAAATCAAGTCTTTTTTTTCTCCGTCCCAGATGGATGGAAAGCATGGCGAGCACTTCATGGGAGAGAGTTAATCTAGTTATGAGGCATGGCAAGAAGCAAAACAGTAAAAGTGAGTTCAGCTAATAAGAATGCTGAAACTGATTTTTTTTTCTTCATTCTATTACAGACTCCAGTGTAAGTGTAGTTCATGCTCAGACAAGATATGATTTCCTGAACGTAATTTCATTACATGGAATCATGACAATTTCACCAGGAAACTAATGGCACACTGCTTGTTATATTGGAGGCGTGTGGCCTCAAGTAGACCTATGTTTAATAACAAAAGCACATCTTGACAGTTGGTTTTATAGAAAAATAACCAATAGTTTTTTAATAGTGACTACGACTACACATACCTTATATAAAATGTGTTGTTAAACTGGCATGTCGACTAATGGTCAATTAGTCCATTGCAAGTAATGGATTAAAACAAACAAAGGTTTAGCACTTGTGAAAAGTAGCATTGATAAGAATCGCTGGTTCTCAATAACACTGGGCCTTTATTTAGCTGTGATAATGACTACATACACAGCTCTCCCCCACAAACTATTCCTGGGGTCATAATGAAGTGGACCCATGAGCGAGATATCTGGCATACAGGCGTACTGTAAGGTGGTTCTCACAGACCTCATTTCCAGCCAAGCTATTCAACAGACGCAACACATTCTCAACGCCAGCCAAGTAATCAGTACAAAGTAGGAGGGGAGCTGCAGGACGTGGTGTGAGTGTTGGGTGATGGCTACTAGTGCACAGGTCTGTCGGCTGTCAGCTTCCATCTTAACCTCCGGTTTGAGATGTTGAAGAAGAAGTACTCCAAACAAAACAGATGTTGGCTCGATGTTTTGCCTCAGCTCGTGTCTTGGTGCCGTACGGGTCAACGTCCTGACAGGCTGCTATCTGGAAGAATGGCGCCTTTCTAGCCGGGGGTCTGGGACCTCTGGGAGCTGGCATGCCGGGAATCTCAAACTTTCGTCACAAAAGTGGCAAACGCAACGCACACAGTGCGTCACGAAGTCGTCACTCAAAGAAGCGCCCCGATTCAAACAGTTCAAACGGTTCCCAGTTTCTGAGGAATTTGGACCGCACCGCATTTAGGGACCTCGAGCCGGTTGATTGAATTTCGCGGCTGTTGTCAACTGAAAAACCCCGGACATCTGGCTGGTCAGAAGGATAGTGAATTAAAAAAATAATAATACACAAACAACTTATTGAAATAACAAAAGGTACCCCCCTGCTTTTCCATGGAGGTATTAAATAACGGGTAGGTGGGGGTTTGGGCCTGGGAGGAATACAAACAGGCTCTATTTCATTTCCTCCTTCCTCGGGGTCAGAATGTTACACACCCACTCAGGCAACTGCATAGCCATTAAATGCACATGTAATTAAACTACTTGCCTCCATTTGAGCCTGAAGGGGGTGGACTCCAGTGGGTAATACAAGGGGCTCACAGTGGGACTAAGTACTCCATTGGTTCAGTTAATTTCCATGGCTTACGTGGAAACAGCGGGTCAGATTTCTTCCACAACATTACAAATGTCCATACAGTGCAGCACACAACTAAGAGAACACAGCAATAATTGTGAGCCGTGTATACACACCGCTTAATTGAATGTATAAAAAGCCATATGAATATGGCGGTTGGAGTACTTTTGAAATTCAGCTTATAGTTCTCATGGAAATTCAGGGGTGGGGGCGTTTAACAGGAATATAACTCTGAGCCGTTACCATTTCTCTCAAAAGGTATTTCCGCAGCAGTATGATGGAAAAGTAGTCCACACCATAGCTTATTTTAAAAGCTGCCGGCCAGCTGCCTGCCCATTTCTGTGGGAAAGGCCTAAACTTTTTCGATCCATTATCGGTGGGTGGGCTAGCATTGTAGCTCTTGTCCTTTGTGCTCGTTTGAACTGCGTACTGCAGCTTAAAGTTGATTACGGCACTAGATGCAACAGATCACAACATGTGATCAAATTTAGCAGTTTTTTTTGTCCAAATATGTTTTAAAGGTCACATCAAATAACCATGAATAATATGATCATGAGAATTCATTTAAAAATCTGGACTATAATCGGTTGACTGTAATGTAATTGTTCGTAGGATAATTATATTGATGCAAAATCAAATCAGCATTTACCGCTAGCAATGTTCTGTTTGAACCAAACAGAAAAGCCTGGTGGTTTGAAAGTTTAAGCAACATCGCTTTTTATGCAACACATAAGGCAGTAAAGGGCTGCAAAACGTCCGTTTCAGCTGCACCAGTAGCTACACGGGACACACGGGTAATTAACATCACACCACAAAGAGCAGAGGCAACACCCCATCAAACCCGGTCTCATCTCCCAACACTGGACCACTGGATCCAACGCCGTGGAGAAGTGCACCCTGTGGACATTCCTGAGAAAGTGAGCAGGACTAGCCCACACACCCCCCAACCGCCCTCTGACCTCACACCGGTGCCTGGTACCGACATCACACACTCCCCTCCCACAACTCCCCCAAAATATGGCGTACCTCTCTAGTTCCCATAGGTGAGGCAAAACAAAAAAACAAAAAACCACATATATTTCAAATGACCCTTTTTTAATGTCTTTGAACAGAACATATATTCTGCAAATCCACCATGAACAGAAATCGCATAGAAATATTTCAAACGACCCGTTTATCAAAGTGTGTCTAAAACTATTTCCAACAGGCCGTTTGAATGAAAGACGACCCTCTCTCTGTTGGCACCAGCAGCATGGCTTCCCCTCGCCAGAGGATCGCTTGACGCGTTGTGTTTTGTTTGACCCCAACGCCAGATGGGAGAGCTTTAGGAGGAGGGGGGGGGGGGGGGGGGGGGGGCGGAGGCGCACTGTGTTTAGAGAGAAAACAGATCCGAGTGGCGTGACCCTGTATAGAGTCACCCTATGCCGCCGGTATTTGTGCATAGGTGACTGTGTGTGTGTGTGTGTGTGTGTGTATGCAACACACACACACACACACACACACACACACACACACACACACACACACACACACACACACACACACACACACACACACACACACACACACACACACACACACACACACACACACACACACACACACACAGCTGTGGTACAGATGTGGCCGTCCATCCAAAGTGGCTTGCTACACTTGACTGCATTAGATTTGTGTCCAACATACGGTATGGTAGCCTATAGCACACAAAGGTCTTCTTAAAGGGTTAGCTCAGGATTTGGGCTTTTTCCCCTTCTGTGCTCCTTCCCGGGGTTAGACAACAGCAGCAGAAACCACTTTTTTGTGATGTAAAATCCCCAGGTGCCAGAGCATTTACTCGACAACTCAACTTAATACACCTGACCTTGCAGATAAACGGGAATCTATTGTGCATGACTGGAATAAACTATGTCAAAAAAGGCGAATTCAGCTTATTTTACAAGCAGTTACTTACGCCACTATTTCGTTCCTAATGACCGTTTCTTCTTCTGCCTCTTTAAATCAGTTGTGTTGTTATTGTTGGGGCTACCTGTATCATTGTGTGCAGAGCCCAGCAAAACAAGAAAGAAAAAGGCTCATTTCTGGCACTAATGCTCTGGCACTTGCTTGCTGCTAACCGGTTTTGGCCAATGGTGTGATATCAAGATATGGATGCCAGCCCTATAAGGCGATAAAACATTTGTTTAAACATGAAGTAAACAAAAAGGCCATACAAGGCCTTGCTTTGAATTGGAAGATAGTCGAGGAAAGCTGTGTGTGTGCTGCTACCACTATAATCTCACACACACACACACACACACACACACACACACACACACACACACACACACACACACACACACACACACACACACACACACACACACACACACACACACACACACACCTCTTTGTCTGTGGAATCACATGGTAGGTACTAGGAAAAAAGGGGGATGCTAATTTTTCACGTGGCCCGAACCATTATAGCATCAAAATAACATTGCTTTGCGGTGGAAGAAAGAGACTACGTTAAAGTTGGAGTGGATTTGGGCCAGAACCTGCAGGATGACTTCATACCTCCAACAAAAATATGGATGTCGATGCTTTACCGCTATGTGTCATCAAGGTGCAGAAAAGGGATAACCAATTCTACTTTGGACAAAACAAAAAAAACAACAACAACTGGCAGACATTCACTTTTAAGCCACTTGTTGAATCTGAAGTCTGCCCACCTAAGCCGTTGTATTTGATTTATATTGGGACTCAGGAAAGGGTAAACAGAGGCCTAAGCCAAGCATACTCCCCTGATTTGAGATGACCTTCACTTCGCCATGACAGGAAGCACTTTCTGGCAGTTCCCACCACCTTAATTAAAGCTATAAAACTAATATAAGTGAGTGAATGGGTGAGGGCAAAAAAACCCAATAACCCCTGCTTTCAGAATGCCAACCCAACTACAATGGGGACAGCAATATAACTTTTATCATATTTCACACCAATATGAGATTTTTGTGTTTTGGTCACTGCATACAGACACATCTCACCCTTTCAAGTAACGAGCAACACTCAAAAGTAACGTGCAATACTCAAAGGTAACGTGCAATACTCAAAAGTAACGTGCAATACTCAAAAGGTAACGTGCAATACTCAAAAGGTAACGTGCAAAACTCAAAAGTAACGTGCAATACTCAAAAGGTAACGTGCAATACTCAAAAGGTAACCTCTCCTCTCCAAACACATTTATGAAATTGGGTCATTTTAGGCCCAACTAACAGTTAACACAAAGCAGGCTCTACTCCTACTCACTTACTGTGGACCACAATAACACACAGCACTGGCCCAGTCTGCACCCTGGGGAAACCAGACATTGTCTGCAGGTCTAACTTTAACAGTGGACTATAAATGGGTCCTGGTGACACCCACAGGGTGCCATGGTCGGATGGGGAGGGGGGGGGGGGGCTCCTTTGTTTTGCCGGATGAGGACTTGTCATCACATGATGAACTTTTTCCACTGTCTAACCTCCCAGTATTTGTCTGGTCCCCCAGGGGGGGTGGGCTGGGGGGTCACAGTCCAGTCCAGTCATAGCCCAGTCCCGTCCAGCAGCACGACGGGTGGGAAACAAACGAAACAACCGTTGACTTTTTTTTTTTTTCCGTTGAGTCTTCAAACCCCAACGTCCCCAACGGCGGCTCTGGGCCAAAGTCTTACTTTAATTAAATCACTGACCTATTTTTTAAAGAAGAAAATAAAACCTCAACTTACCTACAGACGTGGTGAAAGTGTCCCTAAGTCCAGAATGGAGGTGTCTTCATGGTGGAGGGACCTTCATCATGGTGGACCTCCTCTCTCTCCTCTCCTCTCATTCAACTCCTGGACCTCAACTTCAGCACGAGCTCCAAACTTTTCATGAGCTCTCAGACGGATCGCCCCGCGAGACCGACGCGCTTGGGTCCTGCGCGCATGCGCGCCGAAGGAGCCAATCAGAAACGCCCCGAAAGCCCGTCTTCTCCCTCTCTCTCCAGGAAAGATGGTGGTCCGTGTTGCGCGGAGCGACTAAATGAAATAAAGTTGTGTTTATTTTTTTTGAATTAATTAATTTATTTTAATTGTGAAGCGCATGAAAAGTGCCCTACGTGGTGCGGCCCCCTGAATACAGAGGGGTTCACGTGTGTCATTCCCAGGTCAACCGGAAGGTGGGGGTAGAGTCGTTCTTCTGGCGCCGTCCGCCACGCTATAGAGAACTGGGCCTGGCCCACTATGGAGAACTGGGCCTGGCCCACTATGGAGACCTGGGCCTGGCCCACTATGGAGACCTGCCTGCACCACTATGGAGACCTGGCCCACCATGGAGACCTGGGCCTGGCCCACTATGGAGAACTGGGCCTGGCCCACTATGGAGACCTGGCCCACCATGGAGACCTGGGCCTGGCCCACTATGGAGAACTGGGCCTGGCCCACTATGGAGACCTGGGCCTGCACCACTATGGAGACCTGGCCCACCATGGAGACTTGGGCCTGGCCCACTAGGGAGAGAGAGAGAGAGAGAGAGAGAGAGAGAGAGAGAGAGAGAGAGAGAGAGGGGGGGGGGGGGGGGGGGGGGGGGGGGGGGGGAGAGAGAGGGAAAGAGAGAGAGACAGAGAGAGAGAGACTCTCTCCCAGACCTGCATTTTATCCCATTATCACGCTCGCTTGGGTCCACTCTGGACGCACAGCCAGAACCGCATGCATAAAGTAATGCGGGTCTAATTACTGCTGCTAGTAGCAATTAGCTGCTAGGCCTAGCTTAGAGATCAAGAAGTCAATGAGACACCAGGTGAGATCTGGTAGTGTACATCAGCAGGCAATAGCAGCAAGGTAATCATAGCCTACACATAGCAAGGTAATCATAGCCTACACATATGCTAATAACTAGGTTACATTGCAAATAGCGAGTCTTGTTTTCCAACAAACAAATATTGACATAAAAAAAGATAGATTGGTTTTAATAGTTGCACCCCACTTGCTTTTGGTGTAGTTTAAATGTACATTTAACAACCAGGTATCATTTTAAACATAGAGGACTGACTTTTTATTGGTGTTGCAACAAACATTAAGAAACACTTTAAGCTTAAAACCGCAAGCCTACCCCACCATGTTACTGTAGTTTAAAACCAAAAGCATAGGCTACATTTAATCACTAGGCAGCCCTATAGGCCTAATCTTAAATAGCGTACCAACTGAGTTGTGTTGTTGTCCTACAAACAAAACATTTTTAAATGTTAAGAAACCAACAACCAAACACAATGGCTGAGTCTGATACTCGCACACCGCCTGCTCCAGCATAGTTATTGGTGTACTTTAAACCAAAAAATGAAGTTTCACAGTTATAAATGTAAAACCTGTTCCTCCCCACACTACTGGACAACACGCACACCTGCTGGAGTACACAGTGTTGTGTGCAATTAGTTCGCTGCTTTAAACGTTTATTTGTACATTTTGTCCGCCGCTGAGATAACCCTCGGGAGGTGAAGCCCTATAGGCCCCCCGCTGGGACCACCGCGCCATCCCATAAGCGCCCCGACGGTGTTCCCGTGGGGTTGCCATGGTGACCACGGCAACACTGTCCATTATCAAGCGGCAGCCTTTACAACCGCGGCGCGGGTTCAGCCTCGTGAACGCGCCCCGCTTTTCACATTTAATGACCTAATTTCTTTATTTTTTTTCCTTTTTCCCCCCCCTTTTTTTCCTTTTCCCCCCCTTTTTTTGGTGAAAAAGCCAGAGGAAAAAAAAATATGACTGATCCACGCGCCACTCAGATGAGCCGCCACAATGTTGTTGACGTTCATATCGCCACACACACACACACACACACACACACACACACACACACACACACACACACACACACACACACACACACACACACACACACACACACACACGCGCGCGCGCGCCACTGTATCGACCCTGTGGTTGTCACACAGTGTGTCTGTGCTGCAGCTTAGCGCGTGCGTCTCTAAGGTAGGCCTATATAACCGCCCCGTGTTCCCTGTCTGGAATGGGGGTTTTAGTGGCCATGGCAACCCTATTGGATGCATACCTTCAATTCAAGTCAGTTGTTTTCGTATATGTAACTTTGGAGGTTGACGTGTGTGTGTGGATGAAGTGCTCTCTCTCTCTCTCCCTTTCTCTCTGTCTCTCTGTCTCTCTGTCTCTCTCTGTCTCTCTCTCTGTCTCTCTCTGTCTCTGTCTCTCCCTT
>JAOPHQ010002500.1:0-15859 GCA_030340625.1 Merluccius polli | reverse complement strand
CCCCCCCCCCCCCCCCCCCCCCCCCCCCCCCCCCCCCCCCCCCCCCCCCCCCCCCCCCCCCCCAACACACACACACTGACCGAACCTCACACACGCACACGCACACACACACACACACACACACACACACAGCATACATAGCAGTGCCAGATGGGCCAAGACAGCAGCAACCTGCTCGGAGTCCAACACAATCGGTGGGTAGACAACAGACCTGCAGCGCCTGACACCCCATCACACCCTTGGTTACCGTCCTACTGACTACCTCACACACTAGGGGACCTGATGATGGGTGTCTCCGCAGCCACTGCTGCTGGGATGCCCTACGGTGACCGGATAGACATCAGTGTTTGACTCCTGCGGGGAAACCTACCGAGTTTGACATGGTGGGTACATTGTGTGGTTTAAATTTGTGTATCTACCGACGATGTTATGGTTAGAGTCATAACGTGATCTGCTTTATGATATATATATATATATATATATATATATATATATATATATATATATATATATATATATATAAATTATGTAGTTTTAAGCGAGCCAAAGTTTCAAAGTTACTCGCTTATTGTATCGATTGGTTCATTTCCCCAAGTAGTTTTATCAGCAAGTGTAAGTGATCAAACACTACTGGCGCCGCTGTTGTTGATTCTGAGGAGTACACTGCCTGGTGATTTGATTTCCAGCTAGGAAATCAACATAGATTTACTCCTGCAGCCTTGGACACGTTAAGTCACCGCTATGAATCACTTTGGACTGCACACTGTTAACATGATCAGCCTCAGTAAAAGCTCATAAACACAATATACAGAACAAATGTAATTACCAGACACTGGTAGCCAATAGACTTCTTTCAAAGGAGCTCTCTGTTGAATGCTAATGCAACCAGTGTGCTACAAGCCAGCGTGCTCGGCCAGCGTGCAGAAAAAAATAAAAGAAATGAAATCAGACTAAATGAATCTGCCGTGCAGAATTAGGCCAAGTTGGCCGTGGGCTGCCACGCCTGCAGCAATGAAGATGAATTTATATGTTTTAAAAGAGTCGCTCTGCTCGCAAAAAAACCTCGCAGGAGCGAAGACTTTCCGAGGCACGACTGTCTGCCTAGTACCAACCCACTTTCCAAAATGACTGTCGTTTCGCTGTTAAGCTGAATCCTGACCCAGAATCATAATTCATTATCAACGACGCCAAAAAGAATGAATAAGGAACTCTGGAAAAATTACTGATAAAAGCCATCAGTGGTCTGACAAGGGTAGTAAATCTTGGCCCGCACTCAGGTGTGACTGTGTTGCACGAATCAGGTGTTAAATTTGGAATTAGCCGCTCGCTGGCTAACAACACATACATCATGCTAATGTAGTTCTGTCACCGCCGCGCGCGCCCCTAATCAGGGTGCATCTGTGTTCTGATGAGCCACCTCAGCTCTCGGTGATGACAATGTGCACGTCAACGCGCACGTCGCACACACACACACACACGCGCACACATGCACTGCCCACGGAGGAAGTTCCTAAAGGATGTGGACGTTTGCAGTGTGAGCTCTGCTCCGTTGCCCTATATTTGCACGCATGCCAGGTAGTGCGTCGCTGTCATGGTGCTTCGTTGGTGTGTAGCGCAAAAGTTTAGATGCGACTAGGCCAGTGGTAGAGGATTCCCAGCTGGTCGCGTGCGTGCGTGTGCGTGTGTGTGTGTGTGTGTGTAATATGTGGCATGTCATACATCTGCTCAAGAGAGAAGAAATCACTACATTGGCTCATTTAAATTAAGGAAATAAAAGTGTCCATTGGATGTATACAGTGCATTTATATAATGTATCCCCCCAAAATGTATTATTTCTATTACATTAACAAAACATCAAGCAAAACTGGATATTGTAAGGCAATACAATTGTCCCAATTATCATAACAATTATCCATGACTTGGGTCATGTCGCTTCACAAATATTTGCTGAACACAAACAATTATAAAAAATGTTAATCAGTGCCCACTTCATGACAGGCATCTGAAAAAAACTCAAAATAATTCCACAAGCAAAATGGTTGACTTGAACATTGTTTCTAGCAAAATAATATCTAATACGGTAGTTAGACTTTTATGATCCAACTATGAGGGTTAGGGTTAGGGGCATAATGATGACACTCTTTTGTTGGTACCACTGGTGATCAAGTATTATAACTGGGCAGCTATGTTAGTTTCGCTAAAGCATGGCAAAAATGCACCAAAAACGCGAGGCATCAAAATGCACCAGACACCAGTCTGACAGTACATGACAAAAGAAAAAAAAAAACTACAACAAACAACCAAAAGAGAGCAACAACTGATTGTTGATACATTTATAGCACATCTCGGTTGTCTGTCTTTTATCTTCGCGCCGCGTCGTCTGCGTAACGTTCCCCTGTGGTCGGGCCTGGGTTACGCTCCTTTCATGTGTTGAAGGCAATTCGCTGTATTTAGGTCATAGGTGTAACTTTTTAAAGAGCTGTCGCGGTATTCGCTGGCAGAAGCGCTCATCCCAAAAGGGTATTTCCTGTTGATATTTTTCCCTTTAGGGGAAAAAAAAGAGTCTGATTTAGGTCTTACATTTAAACATAAATAATGTATTTTTTTGTTCACTCCATTGCTTCAGGCAGTGAGGAAATGCATTTATTTCACTCCTTTTTTACACAAAAAAAGCCCCATTGGGTACACTGCATTGTGCCTATTGTCTGCCAGAACCTTAAAACCCGGTAGCATGTCTCCTGGAGACCAGCATGTCTGAACAAGTGGAAATGCTTGATACATTATTATGGAGGTAAGATGCTGGATACATGGAGGAACTGGGATGTGATTCATTTTCAGTCTGCTTGCTGGTTGTTAACGTGAATAATGCAGTCCCCGAACATTCATCTATTCACCGGAGCAAAAAAAGGACTGCAACCGCATTTTTGTTTATGAATACAAAATAGCGCAATTAATACCAATCCACCCTAAGATCCACACAGCAAAAAATGCGCAATCCGATGTGAAATAAACTCAAAAAGGATATATCAAACGGTACGTAAGGTAAAAAAATCCAATGAAAATGGAAACAACTTCTTAGCTGTCAACAAATCTACATTGACCACCTGATGAAAAGACACACACACACACACACAGAAAAGAAGAAAAATAATTAACTGCATTCAAATAATCACCATGCAATAAGTGATGATACACAGACACACACACACCTTCCATCTGTGACTGGTTCCTTCTGAGGGATTATCAGCTATCTACCGCTGACTCCTCCGCCGGGGCCCTGCGCAGTTCATCTGCTAGCTGAGTAGCGCTCGGCTGCCTGTCATAATTGAGCCCAATACAGTTCCCTCGCGGCTGTCGTCTTACTGTGCCACCCCCTCCCCCCCTCCCGTCCCCTCCCTCCTAACCCCCAACTCCCCCATCCCTCCTTCCCCTCTCCTGCTCTCTCTGCCTCCCCCGCTCTCTATCTCTCTCTCTCTCTCTCTCTCTCTCTCTCTCTCTCCTTCTCCCACCATCCTCCTTTCGTCCTCTGCATTGGCCTTATCGCTTTCCCAAAAGGAGAGGAGGAAAAAAAAGAAACTTTCCCGAGGCGAGACTGGGAGAAACCGACAGTCTTCTTTTATTTGGGCAGAGGACAGTCTGTCCAGCCTGTAGTTAAATAGGCAGAGAGTATCGCTGTGGCTATTAAACCACTCACTAAAACACAGACCTGTGATGGTTTTGATTGCTGGTGGCGGATTATTTGACTGTAATTTTGTCAGCATGGCTCTCATCGGGCTTTGACCACAGTCGATGTCAAACAAAAGACCGGGTCTTTGACAGTCTCCGTGTGCATGAGTACAGCTCAGGAGTATACTAATTATTTTCTTGACGTGTTAGCAAAAGTATTCTAGCGGCAGTTCCTTGGCGTTCGTTGTACAGTGAGGTAGCCTACAATAAAGTGAGCGGAAAACGAGAGTCGGCAAACTGTGAGCGGAAAACGAGAGTCGGCAAACCGGCGAAGGTGAAGCCGGTTTCAAGAGCGACAAACACAGGAACAATAACAGTCAATCTTTCTTTTTGTTTTTCCCTGGGTCAAATGGGGACGATAAAATAAAAAAGTCCTTTATATTTACGTCCTGTATGTGTGGCATCGCCGCTTCAAAGTGCCGCTTTCTGTTCCACTTAACGGACCCTTCCATTCCGACGGTAAGTCACCTTGCGTCCACTACACCAGAGGATGCCTCTCTGCATCGCTGCACCGCTGCACCGCTGAAACGATGTCAGGCAACGGTCACCAGTAGAGGAAAATGAGCAGCGAGAAAAAGGGGATGTGTGCTGCCGACTTCACCTCCGCGACTCACACAAAGAGAAAAAACTGTAGGCGCCACGCTTTACTTTGAAGAATAAGAACAACATGAGCAGGTCTATATTAGACAATACATGAATTTCAATATGTGTCATTAGCATGTCGCTTAATACGATGAGTCATATTTGAAACCTTGACTGTAAACTAGCAAGCAAGGGGCCAATATTTCTGGCAGACCGGTGTAGCCAGCGGATATCCAGCGGGCCAAGACTTCCTCTTCCATCCGCCGGTCATTGTTTCCAGTCCGATTAGCAACTTTAAACGCGTGAACCGAGTTGGAGTTAAGAGACGACGTCTAATACCAAGTAGCCTTTTCACAATAGCTAAGAGCTAAAAGCTAAAACTTCGTCAGACGGTAGCCGAGGGGTTCCCTGATTGCATTTCGGCCGATGCGTTCTACCAAAACCTTGTCCCTTTGCCTACATATTCTGCATTCATATGCAGATATCTGTTTATAGAGATTACGGCATTGCTAATAAAAGCGAGAAAAGTGATGACGTTCAGCCTGCATAATAACGCCACTTGAACCAACACAACTATTAGTCACCATACGGTGACATTCACCGATGATGTCCGCATATGTAATCAAATCAATCTAGTCAAGCAAAATGAGATTAAAAAAGTGTCTGGGTTAATGGTCAGCAGGTCTGGAATTGAGCGATATCGTCGTTGGGAAGACGATACCGTCTTCCCAGTGGCTGCACAAACAAATGCGGTTAATTTGCTTCATCATTAGTCAACAGGAAGTTCTGTCCGACTGTAACCAACACATCGGCTATTTCTAAAAGGTCACCATATTGTGTATTTTTCCACACTGACCCAGTTCTCGGGCACATCTCGGAAAAAGACCGGAAGATGTAGAGGACGTACCGAGAGAGTGGGAAGACTACTGGGATCCCTCTCCAGAACCCCCCCCCCCCCGCCCTCCATCCCTCCACACCATCCTCCAACTGTCAGAAACCCAGTGAGCGGGCGCACAGGGGGAAGACAAATTACCAGAGGAGTGAGTGGAGAGTGAGGCACGGTTCCCCTTCCCAGCCTCCTCCAGATGGACATAATTAAACCATTAGCCAGCGAGAGGGGGCTGATGGCTCCATCAGGGCCCATTTTGGGCTTAAATAAACGCTGCGAAATAAAGTGGCGTTCAAAATCACAGCCCGCTTGTTTACACACCGTTTAACATTAATGCTGCTCTGGTACAAGGAGCGAAATTAAAATGTATATAAAATTAAAGGAAAGAAAAGGTGCAAGAGCCAGTTTTGTATATTTTGCCTGTAATTTTCATTAGCGCATTGACTTTTCAAAATTTACAACAAGAAATGAGAATATAACATAAATAACACATGTAATGCTTAGGTACTTTGCTCTGTATTATCGCAATTGACCATTGAGCTCAGGGACCTGACTAAATGTGTTAATTTACACTGAATAACGCATCCATTTGATCCGACGCCGCTTCTTTTCACCCACTCGCCCCCACACTACTCTCCAGTGGCGATTTTAGCGCTTTAAAACAGGGGTGCAATGGGCAGAGGAGCAAGAACGAGAGAGAGAAGCAAAGTAACCTGTAGATAAATAACTACATGACCACCTATTGGTTATACATATGTTTAAATGTTACATATTATGACAACTGTGCATCATCAAAAAAAGCTACAACATTAGAGGCAACAACGCAGATGTCACAGCAATTGTGAACAGGAGCGTTTTAGTGCAGCTGCAAATCACAGCAATCACAGACAACATCATGTCAATTTATCACTTAGGTCAAATCCGTCTATCTTCCTCCAAAAAATGCACTCGTTTTGCCATGACAACATACAACAGCACCAATGTTTTTTTTTTTTGCGTGTTTAGGGGTCATTATGTGGTTATTTGAGAAATTTGAAATTAATTATACAACAAAACATGATAGAATATGCAAATCTGCCATTACTAATTTTCTTTGAAATGTTTTTCGACATTGATTTAAACATTTTTTATATTTTACAGTAGCCGCACCGCGGTAAAATCGCCACTGCGTCTCTCTCTCTCGGGTCTAGCTTATCTGTCATCACTTAAGCTGTCCCATATATCCCCCAAGCACATACACCCGACGCCAATCAGTGGCGGCCATCATTCACTCTGCGGGCTGTCCAGGAGCCTCCGTGGCGCTCGCTGCTAACAGCACAAGCTAGCAATCACCTTCACAATGGCAATGGCGTTTTCCCGCCGACTAAACCCGTGCTTTTAGCGTGATAAAATGTCAACCCCTAACCGGTCACCGAAAAGCCTTTTTTTTCAACTTTTTTTTTTTTTTTACACAGATAATCAGCACCTTTCACCTGACAGGAGCTTTTACTGCCCCATCCTTATCACTCACAGCGACATGGGCACCCCTTGACAGATAGGCGTGCATGAAATAAATAGAAATCTTAAACGGATAGTTCTGGACTCGCCGCAGTTATAAAATACCCTGAATTAGCCTGTGCTGCTTGGCAACCATTTCACTGTCTTGAGGAACTACATTGTTTGGCGGAAGAAGGATGTTCTTGTTTTTCCAAAAAATGATGATCGTATTTTATGTTGCTGTGTGTTTATTTGGTCAAATCTTAGGCCTACTCGGTAGTCTGTAGTCACCAATTGAGTAACCGTTTTATAAAAGCCCTAAGCCACTTGAGGTCCTGCCCACCTAAGGCATGAAGCGCCGTGCCTCACAACGCCCCCTAGCTGTGCTAAAATCACCGTAAAACCGCGGCCTCTCGTGGCTTGATGCTTAAATAGAGACGCATCTAACAATCCTGACCAGGTAGGGAACACTCACCACGCCCGCCCTCCTCCTCCTTCTCCAATATGGCACCAGAGCGCGGCGTCCTCTGAGGATAAAATAATGGCTGATCATAAATTACTTCAAGATTACAGCTGATGCCTTATATTTCCCATACACGCCGTTTAATGTGGCGACCGCACCTGTCACACTAAAGAGGCCGATGCCGTTCGGCGGTGGCGGCAGTGGCGGCGGCGGCCGCGCTGCACATGCCGTGGCAAAATCCTGCTTTCTTTTCTCGCTTTTTCCTCCCGCTTTGAACGGCTTGGGGTTCTGCGCTGCGATTGAAACCCAACCTAAGGACACCGTTCACCTGCCCTTGATTGCCCACAACAACAACAGCAGCTCTCGCCGTTCTCCCCTTGCCTACATTCGTCAGGTAATGTCAGACCAGCTGCTGGAGGGCGCTCTCGCTCTCTCTCTCTCTCTCTCTCTCCCCATTTCTCTCCTTTTTTTCCTCTGCCCTGACAATACAGTACAGTGACACCAATCTAGGGGGTCCCTTGATACCCAGACACAGCTGTGCAGTTGTCCCACTTTTTGTGCTGTCGAAAACCCCCCACCCGCCTGCCAACACTTACTCTACCTACTTACAGACACACACACACACAACACGTTTAAAAGAAAAAATATTATTTCTCTTTCTTTAACTCCTCTTACTGTTTTTATTTTGTTCCGTTATCTCGCTTCGCTTTGCGCTCACCATCACTCACATTGCAGCAGGATGGCAGCGTCAAAAAGATAAGGGGGGGGGCCACACACAAAGAGTCAACATCGCTACAAACATCTGTGCTGTTTTTCTGCCGCTCGTTTGCTCGTTTGCTCGTTTGCTCTGGCTCACCATTTTACGTTTGATTTCTCCGTCAGAGTCGGGGGAATTCTGTTTCAGGCTGCTGGCGCGTGACATGCTCGCGAAGGGCGCTGTTGAATTAAAGAGTACAACATATGCTGCCGCTACTGCCTTGTGGTTGAAATCAAGGAGCAGACATAAGCTCCACTTATGCGGGCCAACGTAAAAGGGCTAAGGCAGAGCCCTGCTCGGTGTTTATTAGTAAAATAGGTCGGTAAGGCAATGCGCATAGCCATATGTTATTTCGCTTGTCGCTTTGACACTCTTTGTAGAAAGACACCGCGACTTCGGATAGCGGTGTCTGGATGAAACAAACCTTATTTTCGACACCCAGGAACAACCGAGGATTTCCCCGAACCAAGAATACGTTGCTCCACTGTGAGTCTAGCCCCGTGGGCCCAGACTTACCATCCGACGATCTGCAACGCGCGGCCCGTTAAAGACATCACGGTCCCTTAAGGGCACAACTGAGTCAAAACTGATTAATTGCTATAAAGGCAGCGAGATGCTTAGCGCGTTTAACACATTCTGTTTCGCCGCGGTGTCTGGTGCCAATTTTGACGTGCCGTCGTCGCAACCCGTGGCGGCCTTTCACAGTGCAGTGGGAAGCGGTGTGGGGGAAAAAAACAACAACAACAACAACAACAACAACCAAAAAAAACGGAAACTTTAAAACCGCCCCGCTTTGCAGCAGATGGCGGCGCAGGGAGAGGTTGAAGGTGGAAGGGGAAAGGGGGTGCGCTTGTTGTGTTCAAGCTGTGGAACGGGCACAGCGGAGCTTACGCCGTGTCTCTTCTCAGCCTCCCTACCGCTTCATAATCACCGGCGCTCACAGGTCTTTGACATACAAGCCCAACCCCTTCTCAAGCCGTAACCCCCCCCCCCCCACACACACACACACACACACACACACACACACACACACACACACAACATCCACTTCCTCTTTCAGCCTCTCCCGCTATCCCCGGCAATTGGCCTCAAACGAGGCTTGTGTAATCCCACCATCGTCTCGACACCAGACCAGACACGCCAGAGACGACAAGTGACAACAAAGCAGTCTGCAAAAGCTCCTGTTCTCTCTCTCTCTCTCGCTCTCTCTCTCGCTCTCTGTCTCTCTCTGCCACCCAGTCTGCCTGCCCTACCCCGCCAAAGAGACGCGTGGATAGCTCACCACCACCACCAGATCAGCTTCACTGTTCTTCTACACTACTGTAATTGCACTCAGTGGACCTTGAGAACTATGATGCCTGTGTTGTTCTTTCCGATCTCTCTCTCTTAGCCTCTCTATAGCCATGTGTGGGTCTCTCTCTCTCTCTCTATCTCTCTCTATCTCTCTCTCTCCATTTCTTTACCCCCTATCTCTCTCTTACGCCATTGTTTCTCTTCAATCCTGTACCGATTGTTTTTATTTTTAGGTCTCACCTCACGATGCACAGGAGAACACTTTTTTTTTTTTAATCTAAAGACATATCAACATCATGTGCGAATAACAACACAAAAAAACAAAAGAAGGAAAAAACACTGTGGATAAAAAAAAGGAAAAAACAACAAACTAAAAACAAATGCCTTGACCTTCCGGTTTTGACTTCCCGCTCCCGTTAAATCAACGCTTGTTGATGCTCGGGCGGCTCGGGCGGCCGCGCTTGTCACCTGCCAGCGGGGGGACTCTTGCCTCCGCACATACCATTTTTAAATAGCTTTCCTTGTCCCTGCACTTCCTCTCCTTCGCCCTCCCTCTTCATCCATCATGCTGTCGCTCTCTAAACTGGGACAGCTCGTCACCCCCATGCTTAACCCCTCTTTACTCCCTCCGCCTCAACCACCCACTCCACTCCCCCCCCCCCCCCCCCCCCCCAAATCCTGCTCCCTCCCTCCAGCCCTCTCTCTCTCCCCTCTATCTCCCTATCTTCCTCTCCACCTGTCTTCAGTCCCTGCCATGCTTGCACCTGTGTACTGGGTTTAGATATTAATACATAAACAACCACACCAGGAGTGATGGTAATATTACCGGTCTTTAAAATACCACTGCTGAGACCTGCTGGATGCTCTGACACACTGTAAAGAAAAAAAACGATCTGCCCACATCCATTGAGCAAGGCGTCTATAGAAATCTCCCTCAGCTTTAAAAATATATATTTTTTGTTATGTATGTAAAGTAGCCTGGGAACCAGACGAATCTGTGAGCTCATGTTGCCCAAGACCTGGCCCGGGTCGGACCAATCCTAACCATTTGTCTTGTATGGAGCGGGTTTGATACGATGTACAGAGGAGCGCCGTTGAGGCATTTTCATAGGACAAGTGTTGCGAATTAGCACTTGTGCTAAAACACTTAAACAATGCATCTGGTCTGTCCAATGTAATTGCTATGTCCATATCAAATAAACATTAAATAAACAACCAAGACGGCTGCCGCTGATGTGGAACGGTCTGTTGAACCCGCTATCGCGACATTATTAAACAAACTGGATGGTATATTTTCTTTAAAAGAACAAACACCTGCACTTAAAGCTTTTATTGATAAGCAGGATGTGTTTGCCGTACTTCTGACAGGATTTGTTAAAAGTTTAATTTAGATCTGTTTCTCTGATTGGTTGTAGTTCGATCCAAATGTGTCCAGAGGCATTTTGGTCAGAGCCCATTGATAACGTTGTTGATAACGCCCCTTGGAAATCGAATATTAACTGAGAGGTTCCAGAATAATACGCATTTGCAAATTGGTCTGGCGATGTCAGGCTTGATGTAAAGTGGAGCGAGCGACCAGCCACCTAAAACGCTCCACCCATCCAGCGGATTCCACAACGCAGTGGAGTCACATCTGTACAGTAATTATTACTGTAACCGATCGAGACAATCACCATCACAACCATGACACGCATTCCAAAAAAAAATGTCCACACATTTCTTAATAGACTTCTTACAGCATCGCAAGTGAATACAGAGCGACAAGCCTGCAAGTGGCGGGCAAACAAAGTGAAGACGATGCCACATGATATGATGTCATTACTTCAAGATGAATGGCATATTAGTGCATTATGACCTCCGGCGGCTGCTGGCGGTGGGGTGGGGTGGGGGGTGGGGGGTGGTCGAAAGCGAGGGAAACCAGGAGCTGATGAGGGTGCCGGTGGCAGCACCACTAGAGTCCCGGCGTTGCGGCTACATCGGCGCTCGCTCCTCCATATTTATAGCAATGATGACCAGCTGGTGAACGGAGGACGACTGTGAAAAGCACCCGTGGCGGTGTTAAAAGTTGAGGTACCGGTGGGGTGTGTGGCGTGTAGGGGGTGGGGGTGCCGGGTGATTTGAAATTCGTAGTTCGCTCGTCGTGGGTTGGGGATTAAAGTGCACCATTTAGAAACATCCGTCAAAATAACCGTGAGACTGTCGCAGGCGTAGCGCATGAAAACATTATCCACGGAGCTTATGTTTTCATCTCCTTACCCCTTGTTAGAGGTTGCACAGCGCACTTTCAATTGGGAAAATTGATCTCAGCGCAACAATTCACTCTAAGTAGAATCTGTCGATTAGCTTAACAAAGGGGGGAGAAAATGGACAACGCGTCAAATTAGCTCACGACAATTGCCGGTGTAATTAGGAAGAAAAGAACCGCCCCCCCACCCCCCCGCTAATTATAACGTGTGTTAGCCTCAAACACAACAGCTTAGCTATAAACTCCTGGCTGTCAGGTGTAAACAAGGCCCGCAACTGTAAAAGCGGAAAAAAAATCTATAGACATCTGTTAATTTATCTCAGGCAGGAGAACTAATTGAAAAATGGATTGCTTGACGCGCCGCTCAGCGCGAATCCACATTGTGTTCAAGGAGCGCCGCGTCTGGGCACCTGGTTAGAGGGGCGCAGTAATAGGCATCTCCATGGTTGGCCGAATGGACAGCCAATAAAGATCCGATCAGCTTCCTGGCACGGACACCCGGCGGACAAGCAGGTGTGTGTGTGTGTGTGTGTGTGTGTGTGCTAGCATGTGTGGTTGTGTGTGTGTGTGTGTGCTAGCGTGTGTGTGTATGTGTGTCCTGACGTGTCGACTGGCACTTTTTTGACGAGGACCAGTTTCGACACTTGCAAGCATTCTTCTTTTTCTTTTTTTTTTTACCCTTCAGCAAATTTCTGGGTTGCCAGGCAACCTGAGGCAAACTGCCTATTCCCTTAACAATATACATAGGGGATGTGGGAACTTCTGCTGAAAAACAAGTCGATTATATCCACTAAGTTAGTGTAAAAGTAAGAAAAATGTTAATTTATGATAACACTGACACCCACAAAGTCCATGTACACCCTCCAGCCTGAGGTGTGGCCTACATAAAAAAACATAACTTAACTTTGAAAAAAGAGAAAGAAGCAAACATGTATACATACATACACTTGCACTAAACAAAGCCTACATAGCCTACATCAACATCAGCATCGTGTGAAACAGATAAGACAGATATAACAGATAGTGACGGAAATATAGTGTGTGTGTGTGTGTGTGTGTCTGTGTGTGTGTCTGTGCGTGCATGCATGCTTGCGTGTACCACTAAACACACACACCCACACACACACACACACACACACACACACAAACACTGTGTGTATGTGTGGAAAAAAAGGAGCCTCACAACAACACTTGGCTGGAAGATAAATGACATCTTGACCTCTGAACGACCTGTGAACCCCCTGGTGGGTGATAACTCATGACCTCGTTGAGCAATACGCCATCCATCCCTGGCTGCGGCCAGCCATGTGATGGATGTGATAACGAAGCGTAGCTAGCCCACCAAGTCTTCGCTACGATACAATACACCACCCACACACACACACACACACACACACACACACACACACACACACACATGCAAGCGTTTGTTTATTTACCGACTAAAAATGAGATGGAGAAATAAAATATATTGGCAGCAGCAGCAGCTTGTGTGGTGTCATTCATGCGAAGAATAATTATTAAAATAGGGATCATCAACCATCCAAGACAGAGTGTAAATGCTAACAATTGTACACACACACACACACACACACACACACACACACACACATGGTATTTTAAAGGCCCCATGAAACAGAAGTGCTATTCGATTCCGCATATTTACATATTTCTGGTAAAAACACGAAGCTAGGGAAGGACTTGTCTTGGATATTGATTGGTGTTTATAGTAGCCAATGTGCCACCCGATTGACAGTAGCTAGCAGCTCAACATGGAAAGCCATGACGACAGCCTGCTCTCTGTTGAGGAGGACTTAAAACATGAGAGAGCATTTTCATTGGACGCAAAATTAGTAAATGCTGCTGAGTGCAGGATGAGTCATCAAACATTTAAAACTGTTTTACAGGAAGAGAAAAGACATTTGTTTACATATATTCGGCATTTATACCATAGCCCGAGTGAATACTCGATTCCGATTGGCTGGAGAGGTGTGCATTATTTTTCGATAACATGCACGGCTATGACGTGATCGTCTAATCACCGGTCTAAAAATTAATGCGCTATACGAACGACATTGTAACTGTCAACTTGGACTGGACTCGGATGGGACTACGTTTAGAAAGCCGATATATCGGTCGGGCTCTAAGTCAGACCCATATATTTCTCCGGTAATTTGCCGTTTGTTTACAGGCACACACAAAATAGTGCAAGGTAAAAGTTGTACTTTTGAGAAAGAATTACCCCAAAATATGAACACCCGTATATTTGTATTGATTCGTAAGTGGCTTACATAACAAGAGATACATGAACAATTAAAACAGGGACATAGGATTAACACTGGGAAAATGTATTTTTCATTTCATGGGGCCTTTAAGGTATATAGGTCTTGGCCTGACTCTCAAATAAAAATGGTTTAAATCTTTTTACCCGTCAACTGAACTTATTTTCATCACTGTGTTGCATGGTATTAAACGTCCCAAGCACCTTGATTTTTATTTGGAGAGAAAAGTGTAAGGCAGTAGAAATAAACGAGAGCAGTGTGTGTGGAGGCGGCCTTCAATCCATCACTTTATGCGACAATAAGCAGGAAGTGCCCTGAAAGAGGTGACAAGATAACGACGTCCATCACACAAATCATTCTGGATTCTTCCTCTTTTGTGGCGCCTCAGACAGAGAGGGGTGTGCACATGCAGCTCCAATGTACACACGTGACTGTGTGCCTATAGGCCTACACTTCACTGTATGACAATGGTAAAGGGGAACCTTTGGGGGGATGGGGGGGGATTTTTCAACCTGGACCCTACTTTTCCATCATTTTGGGACTCGGGGACCAATGCGGACCGCAATTTTTGCAATCGGTCCAGTATTAAACGAGAGGGCAGACAACATTATGGAAACGATCCCTACAGAGGAATAAAACATTTGTCTCTACCTTTCGCATTGATCCAGTCTGTTTGTTTATTGTGTCTCTCACGAATTCTCACTCTGACATATTGCGAGAGTTGAGTTGTTGCACGTACGGTGGGAACATTAGTGAGTCGGAGATAGAAAAGTGTACTTTAGTGTTGTCCAAAAGATTTGCAATGGCATGGCTGAATATTTAGCTGATTTCGACAATGTAGATGAGGCTGCCTGTATTTGTTTGAGCCAGCGTATACGGATGAAGAGCTCCTAGAAATTGAAGAGTGGATGAGGAGAGAGAGAGAGAGGGACAAAGGACAGAGGAGGGTGAACCAGATACTGCAAGGCATTATATATACATATATATATATGTTTACATGCATTTTACATTTCTTAACATAGAAATGTCTCTGATTGATAAGTAATTACTGTTGCATATTTTAGTTTGGCTTCATACTTTTCACAAATCAACTTAACTCTATTCTACCCTCCAGCCAGTGCAGAATTGAGGCCTACCATGAGGAGCGGGCGCTCAAAGGAGAGCGCCTTGGCGGTGGCAATGGGAGAGCGCTGCCTAGCTGCATCGCTGCCGCCATCAGAAACAAGTACCACTTCCTCACCGGCACTTACATTGGATTCAAGGGGGCAGAGGACAATTCTGTATACACACCTATCCCACAAGTGACTCTTCAATAACTGTACTTTTGCCTGTACTGCTGAGCAGTCTGTTGAACCTGGTCCATGCATTATGATAATAGCAGGACATCTGTTTGTCTTCCATTTCAAATCTTTGTATACAATCACTGTAAACGCAAATACCACTCACCCCACTTTACATGAAGCCGAACCGACTCACCCCACTTTACATGAAGCCGAATCCCGAACCGACTCACCCCACTTTACATGACGCCGAACCGACTCACCCCACTTTACATGACGATCAAGGAGGCAGAGATCCTCAGTGCTTGTTTATAATAATGTATAACTACCCCTGCCATGTTTGCAAAAATAAGTATAATAGCAAAGCTGCATTTCTGTTTCTTCATTTCAATATATATATATTCGTGTCTAGTTCTAGTTCACCGTTGCATCGACGCACATGAATTCGCTAGGTAGTGAATAGGTTGTATAATAGGTAAGTCGTGACATCCTTACACCACACACACACACACACTTTGGAAACAATTTTACCCGGATAATGCCAGCGTGTTGATAAGACTTAAACTGTTATTATGAATGTCAGCTGCTGAAAAGGGGAAATTGATATAGATATTTTATCATCAATCACGACTGGATATTTTGCAAATACTACTGGTTTGATTGTTTTTGCTGTTATCCTGCCATCCTTTTGTGTGTACTGATGCCAGGTCAACACAATAACTTTACCTTCACTCTGTCTGAAGCAGGTCTCTCCACTCTTGGAAAGGTACTTTTGTTTTAAAAAGCGCTGTCTTAGGATTTTCTCTCTTCAAGTTCGAGTTCGTTAGACACAATAACAAACAGGCCACCGGATCAAGCGAAAGGTA
>JAOPHQ010002499.1:10000-14161 GCA_030340625.1 Merluccius polli | reverse complement strand
AAACATACACACGCGCCAGCAGCACCCACACAACGCACACACACAACAAACACACACACACATTGCATCGTTTGGTGCTTGGTAGAAAGGAAAGAACAGGAGACATGTAGATACACTGAGCTACTGTATTCATTGAAGATTTGTTGGTATTGTTTAGTTGGTATTGGTTGGCCTTGTATTTGGTATGCTTTTGAAATCATAAAAACATGTGATCAACAATACATAATTGTATATAAATATACACTGTATATATATATATATATTATATATATATAGTATATATATAATATTATAGTTAAATAAGATATAAATAGTGCCTATATATATAATTTACTGTATATATTATCTTGTACTAATACTACTGTGCACACGGCCATAGATGTCCATCTTCAGATTGTCATGTATGTCATTTAGTGTCACACATCCATCGCCAGCTGTGGCTTGTTTGCGCACCTCTTTTTTCCCCGTTCATACATCACGCGGCAGTGCACTTGACGGTTTGTGTGCGGGTTGCGGTGTGTGAACACACCGATCGTCCTCAAGGGTTAAACGTTATCTAGATGACAAGACATTGAATAGTATTTTATATCGGCGAGTAAGAGCCTTCGAGCCTTTTTTCCCAGCGAGCCAATCACGGCGAGGGCGTGTTTGGACATCAGCCCACCCCACCCCCCCCACCTCCCCCACCCCCCCCGCCCCCCCTTCCTATCTGTGTCCTACTGACTGACTTCACACATATAATAATCTCCATGGCAACCGGAGTGGTTGCCGGTGGCCAACTGCCTCCTCACAGTCAGTCCTTCGAGCTCGATGTGAGAGCGGTGGCTGCTTGTGGACAATCTGAGAGAGTCGGTAGTGTCTCTGACCTTTACCAAGGTCAAAGCTTCCCCTTCCCTGGTCTCATCCTCTGCTCTGCTCTCATCCCCCTCTTTCCTGTCTTCCGCCCTCCTCCTTCTCCGCTTTAGACAAACAGCACGGCCGCTAGTGACGAATCGCATCTCTATCGTGCAGAGCGTTTCATAACGCATGCGGGTTTGTATCTATGTGTGTGTGTACCGTGTTGCTTTTGTTGTTGTTGTTGTTGTTTTTGTTGCTGCTGTGTGTTGTTTTTTGTGGTTGCTAGTTTTGTTGCTGTGTTGAGTTTCTTGCTGTGCTTTGATATGTTTGTTTATGATTTTTGGCTCACATTCGGTTTTTTGTGTTGGGGTGGAGGATTCTGATTGTCCTTTCAATATTCATCCATCATCCAGTCCAATTAGAAGATCATCTAAAAGAAGTGGCTGGGTCGCACAGAATAAGTAATCAGGTAACCTTGTCAAGCCCAGTGGGCCCATCTGAGCAGGGTGAGGGCGAACATCTCTCTCTCCTCTCTCTCTCTCTCTCCTCGTCTCGTCTGCTTCCTCTCTTCGTCTCTCTCTCTCTCTCTCCGCTCCTGCTTCTACTCCCACAGCAATGCTCTCTCACTCTTCTAAAGCAGCAATGCTGAGTCCTAGAGCTCCAACCAACACTTCTACATGCCCAGCCCTAGTGCCGAGACAAACAACACACACAGCACACACACAAACAGCACACACACACACACACACACCTCACACTCACACACACACACACACACACACACACACACACACACACACCACACACACACACACACCACACCACAACACACACGATGCCACACATGACACATCCATAGTTGTATGCATATGTGAGTGACCCAGTAGGGGGGACGATTTTATCACGTATTGAATTCGCACAAAACATTGACACACGACTTCATTCTGAAAACACACACGTAAGACGTGCATAATCAGAGAATGGTACATAAGCTGTTGAACATGTTTTAACTTGCGATCTGGTGAAATAATAAAACTGTTGTGGGTGGTGGAGAAATCAGAAAACACCACAATGCTCTTGTCCACACAAGTGATCACAGGGGTTAAACACACTCTTTCTATTCGATTGGACGATGCAGTAGTCAGGAGGGTGAGGCAGGCCTTCTTGCAACTGAGAGTCCAGGGGCTAGTCCAACTAGCAGCTAGCGGCTAGCAGCTAATAGCAGCTTAGCTGCTATAGGCAGCTATAGGCGGCTAGTTGATCCTAACAGAGCCGGTTGGGTCGGTTGATAACAAAACACACAACAAGTGTGGCAGCCGTGTGTTTGAATGGGAGGTGATTATATGCTTATAATTCATCTGAGTATGCACTATGCACTCTGTACTCTTGTGTATTAGTTTATTTCATTGAAGTGTAAGAGATATTCAGATGCATTCAATGTATGAAATGGTGCTGATAGCGATCGTAATTATGATTAGTAGTAGTAGTATTAGTAGTAGTAGTGGTAGTAGTAGTAGTATAGTAGTAGTAGTAGGTAGTAGTAGTAGTAGTTAGTATTAGTGGTAGTAGTATAGTAGTAGTATAGTAGTAGTAGTAGTAGTAGTGGTAGTAGTAGCAGTAGTAGTAGTTAGTAGTGGGTAGTAGTATGAGTAGTAGTATAGTAGTAGTAGTAGTAGTATAGTGGTAGTAGTATAGTAGTATTAGTAAGTAGTATAGGATAGTGGGTAGTGGTAGTAGTAGTATAGTAGTAGTGGTACTAGTAGTATAGTAGATATAGTAGTAGTAGTATGGAGTGAGTGATAGTAGTAGTAGTAGTAATATGAGTATAGTAGTTAGTAGTATAGTAGGTAGGTAGTAGGTAGTATGTAGTATTAATAGTAGTAGTAGTAGTAGTAGTAGTAATGAGTATAGTATAGTAGTAAGTAGTAAGTAGGTAGTAGTAGTAGTAGTAATAGTAGTAGTAGTAGTAATAGTATAGTAGTAGTAGTAGTAGTAGTAGTAGTATGTAGAGTAGTAGTAGTATAGTAGTAGTAGTAGTGGTAGTATAGTAGTGGTAGTGTAGTAGTAGTATAGTAGTAGTAGGTACTAGTAGTAGTAGTAATAGTAGTAGTAGTAGTAGTAATAGTAGTAGTAGTAGTCATCAGTACTAGTAGTTAGTAATAGTAGTAGTAGTAGTAGTAATAGTAGTAGTAGTATAGTAGTAGTATAGTAGTAGTGGTACTAGTAGTAGTAGTAGTAGTAGTAGTAGTATAGTAGTAGTGGTACTAGTAGTAGTAGTAGTATAGTAGTTAGTGGTAGTAGTTGTACCAGCTTTAGATATATTATAGTAATTAAAGTATGTTGTTGTTGTTGTTGTTGTTGTTGTTGTTGTATGTTATTGTTGTTTCATGTAAACTGCTTTGTGTGGCCTAGGGTTAGTACTGGTCACAATCATGGGGCCTCATTTCATTTGAGGCTCCAGTGCAGTACGAATATTGATATTGGCGCTACAGTCAGCAGATCCATCTCTTTAGCCGTCTAAGGTTCATGAAGACGTCCATGAAGACGTCCAATGGGACGAGACGTCCATGGAGACGTCCATGGAGACGTCCATGAAGACGGTCCATGGAGACGTCCATGAAGACGTCCATGGGAACACACCATCACAATGCTGTCTTCTCAAATCGCTCAGCTCACATTGCTCAGATATTCCAAACATATGTCATTACAATGTTACATCCAAATAACGAAGCGCTGTGACTTAGTCTGGCAGGATTATATCATAGGATGATTCTGCCCACCCAACTACACAGCTGACACACACACACCTGGCTAACACACACACCTGGCTAACACACACACACCTGCTAACACACACACACCTGGCTAACACACACACCTGGCTAACACACACACCTGGCTAACACACACACCTGGCTAACACACACACACAGCCTGGCTAACACGACACCTGGCTAACACACCACACACCTGGCTCAGACACACCACCTGGCTAACACACACACCTGGCTAACACACACACCTGGCTAACACAACACACCTGGCTAACACACACACAGACCTGGCTAACACACACACACCTGGTCTAACACACACACTCACACACACACAGGGCTAACACGCACAACACACACCTGGCTAACGCATGTGTTAATTGTTGTTTTTGTTTTGCTCATAAGTGCCGTCTCATGTGAGCCTATTGGTGAACAGGAAAGCGCATGATGAAGAAAATGGCTACGGAGCAGAAGAAGCCCAAAGTTAAAGCACAGTACAGTACAGTCCCCTGATACACGGAAACTAAGCACTGCCCTTGGACTGACCACC
>JAOPHQ010002499.1:0-5000 GCA_030340625.1 Merluccius polli | reverse complement strand
CATGTTGTGTGCAGTGGGCGCACAGTCTGTCTCCTACTGGGAGCCAGGTCTGCCTGTGTGCAGCCTCTCTCCATGGCCAGACTGTGCTCACTGAGTCTGCACATAGTCAAGGTTTTCCTTAGTTTTCTTAGTTTTCTGTTGAGGGCCAAATAGCTCTCCAATTTGGTCTCTGGTGGATTCTTTCCCCGGATGTGTGTGTCAGATAGATTTCTTTTTGTTTCCTTATAATTTGGTTTAGTCTAGTGGGGTTTCTGTCTGGTGGCTCTGCTTGGGTGTGTGGACAGAGTCCACAGGGGGGCGTCTCTCTAGAGTCTCTCTGTAGGTGAGGGCTTTGTCATGGAGTGGGTTCAGGGTCACTTTCTTTTCGGTGATTGAACGAGTGAGAATGGATTTGCAGATCTCTGCATGCAGAGTCTCAATTTTTGTGTTTGTCCCATTTTGTAACATCTCGGTTGGCAAGTGGACCCCAGATCTCGCAACCATAAAGGGAAATAGGTTATACTGTGTAACGGAGTCTAATATTTTGGGCCAGATTTGAATTGGGACCTGATGGTGTAAGAAGCCCTTCTTGCCTTGTCTCTCAGGTCGTTCACATCTTTGTTCAAGTTACCTGTGCTGGAGGCTGGGTCTTTTTTTGGAATATCATCATTTTTGTCTCAGTGAGATTCGCTGTCAAGGCCCAGCTCTGGGAGAATGTGTGCAGAAGATCAAGGTGCTGTTGTAGCCCATCTTTGGTTGGAGACAGCAGCACCAGGTCGTCTGCGAACTATTAGGCATTTGACTTCTTTGTCTGCTAGGGGGATGCCAGGTGCTGCAGACTGCTCTAATGTCTTTGCCAATTCATTGACGTATGTTGAAGAGGGTTGGACTCAAGCTGCATCCCTGTCTAATTCCCCGGCTTTGGGGAAAGAAGTCGAGTGTGTTTTTTGCCAATCTTAACAGCACACTTGTTGTTAGTGTACATTGAGTTTATAATGTCATAGGTTTGTCAAAACACTACTTTACAACAGTTTGTATAGCAGACCCTCGTGCCAAATTGAATCAAAGGCTTTTTTTTAAACCAACAAAACAGGAGAATAATTTACTTTTGTTTTTGTTTATTTGGTTTGTGGTCTCTCTCTCTCTCTCTCTCTCTCTCTCTCTCTCTCTTTCTCTCTCTCTCTTTCTCTCTCTCTCGTATAAGCCAAGTATAGTGTACCATTTGTACACAATTGCAAATATACTAGCATGGACACACGTGTCACACATACACACACACACGCGCGTGCATGCGTGCGCACACACACGCACACACACAGACACACACACGCAGACATACAAATCACTATTATCAGCTATCTGACCGCTGCTTGCATACAAGGTGCGCCATCCTGCACACTCAATAGACACACTAAGATACACACTGGCAACTGCTTGCCTGCAGTACCTCATAGGTTGCAGTCAATGATGGAGCCAAGATGGTAATGTTACCACAACAATGTAGAGACACTGTTGACATCATTTGCATTTCAGGCAGATCGTGTGTGTGTGTGTGTGTGTGTGTGTGTGTGTGTGCACAAGCACACCTTATTGGAGGCCATCTCGCTAACTGAACGGTGGGTCTGGATGGTCTCCAGCTGGTCCAGACACCAGTCCAGCTCATCGAGTGTCTCTTGCGCCATCTGCTGGTAGGTCTCATCTAGGGCACAAAACAAAGCAAATCAAATAAACACAGCGGCACCCCCTGTCGGTGATGGAGGGAAGAGCACCACCTCTTGTATGGACAGAGGAAAGACTGTTGAGCCTTGTATCTCGTTTGAAAAAAAGAGTTATAGCAGTTGTGTAACAGTATTTAAAATGTAATACAGTTCAAATCTGGTTAAAATAAATGTGAATAAAAAAATGTGAAGGAAAAAAACACAAATGTCTAGACTAGACACTAGAGGAACCCATTAAGACAACAACAAACCACTATTATGTGTATGCCGTTATCCTATAATCACATACAATAACATTACAATAAAAGTTTCTAAATTAATATACATATATCCAAGTTGCTGTTGTAGTTGTGTGTATGCATTATAAGCTAAGATGAGATGTACTTCATGAATCCCAGGCAGCAATTTGGGAAATGCTGTAGGAAGCCACTGTGCCAAAATGGCAGAGTGGATCCACTTTAAGTCTGACCACAGCTTACATCAAACTTATCACAGGCAGACATTTCATTGGGTCTGTCTCTATTAGACAATTATGAAATCAGCTCAATCTGTCTTAGTCGTATGACTACAGAAGTACTGAGTGATTGGTCAGCATCATAGCCAATCAAGTGGAAGGACCAGGGTGTCTCCATGGCTATAGGGTGATTTATGAGAGCTGCTGCAGTGGTTAGAGGTTGGTCATTGGTTGTAAATGGGATCATTTCAAAATATTTTACCAGGAAAAATGGCAAACAACATCCAAGTTGTATAGCTATTTAGTGTAGTTTCATCATGGGTTTGTTTATTGTTGCTATTCTTAATAATAAAATACTAATAAATATATAATAATAATAATAATAATAATAATAATAATAATAATAGGTTAAGATAAGACATACACACAATTTCATAATCATTTATTTGGTCTCTATTTTGTCTCACTTTTATTTTTCTAACCCACATTTGTTTACTTTATTGATATGTTGGTTGTTATTCTGGAATTTTGTTTCCTGGAGCTAAATGCAATATTTCTATATAAGAGTTGACTACAGTTGGATATACATCATGTATTTGAGTCAATGTTATACATCGTTCTTAAGATAAATTCATAAAAACTTAACTTTAAAAAAAAAACTAGCTGAGGAGGAGGAGCTGGACTACTCGCCTATTTAAGAAAGCGATAGGATAAATTTAGTGAGGAGGAATGGTCAAAAATTTTGTCGAATACGGGAAAGGGCATACGGGAGGCCAGGGGAAAGTTTACTCAATATAAATTAATACACAGATTTTATTTCACACCCTCTAAACTACACAGAATGGGCATATTGGCCAATAATTTATGTTGGAAGTGTCATACAGAGACAGGAACATTTGTACATGCACTTTGGGAATGTAACCTAATAAAACCATTTTGGAAAGAAGTTCTAGAACATATGGAGAAGGGGATGAATATGGCGATACCAAAATCTCCTAGGCTGTGCCTTTTAGGGGACCACTCAGAGCTACCACAAGCATCAAAGTATGACCTCACGGTGATAAAGGTGGGGGCTGTAACAGCTACTAGGTTGATTTTGAGGCTATGGAAAAGTACCTCCCCCCCAGAATTTAGGCAATGGTTGCAGCTTATGGCAGAGATAGTGTCCTATGAAGACATGCTGGCAAGAGTCAATAATGAAAATGAAAAACTTAAGGAGTCATGGGGCAACTTCTTTGTCTATGGTATTTTGGGGATGTTGTGAGGAATAGAGGGGTTACCGTGGTGGCTAGGTCTATTTCTCATTTACTGTATGTCTGTGCACATGTATGTATGATGTATGTATATTCTTCTGTCTGGCTTTTTGGTTGATACCTGAGTTAAAAAGGGACATATCACTGTACATTACCATGCTGTCTGTTATATGCTGTTGTTTGTTATTATGTGTTGAAAACCAAATAAAGAGTTGAATTACAAAAAAAAAAGAAAGAAAGCGATAGGAATATGGCATTGTAGATTAATAATTGTGCTTAACAAAAAACATGATAACATACCAGAAAGTGTAGCCTGGGGAACAGTGGGCTGGGTCGTCACCGGCGACCTCCTGTGGACAAAACGTGTAATTACATGAGACGGGAAGCAGTGCGCTGCTGCCCTCTGGTGGCGCACACTGTCTGCACAGGCGAATACAGAAGTGTTTGATTGATAAAGGCCTACCGAACAAAGAATAAAATATGTCAAATATATATGATTTGATTTATAATATATGTATAAATCCAATCAGAGTACTTTGAATTCAATCATAATAAACAACCAGCCACTTGGTTTAAACGGTAAATATTGTGGGGAAAAAAACAAAAGATGGCTTTCTGACAGCCTTGCTGTTTTTTGTTTAAGGTCATACATATTTTATAAACATAGCTTAATCTGTAGTGTTATTAGTGTGGTATTGATGTGGCGCTTAAGGCGTGCCAATAACAGGCATGCCATGTTTCCACTGTCAACTCCAGAGATGAATCATCTAAAGAGCGTTATTGACCCTCTCCGAGCTCCGGATACGGACTCGGAGACATGCATCGTCAGTATTGTACAGTACTGGCCGGTACAAATGGGTCTTCGCATGGATACCGACAGCTATATGAGAAATAAGAGAAGATAATAAGAAACCAAAAATAACATCTCAAGAGAATAAAGGCAACATTTTCTTTTATTTGGTAGCAAGGACAGTGCGACAATATCACAGGCATAAAGAAACTCACACACACACACACACGCACACGCACATGCACACACGCACGCACACACACACACACACACACACACACACACACACACACACACACACATACATACATACACACTGAGAGAAGAGGCCGGTGGGCGGCAAGATACTGACTTGTTAGTGGGTGTTGCAACATTTGCGAGGATGGTGAAGTTGCTTCTTACAGTTCGTAGACTGGCCAACACCTGCAGGAGGGACACAGAGTAGACAGAGTAGGATGGAGAGGGAGGAAGGAGTCAGAAGAAGGAGGGAAGGGAGGAAAGAGAGGAATAATGGATGGAGGGTAGGAAGGAGGGAAAGGTAGGATGAATGGAAGGGAAGGAAGAAAGGGAAAGAGAGGAAGGAATGAAGGAAAAATAGGAAGAAAAAATGGAGGGAAGGAAGGATGGAAGGAAGGAAGTAGAGGAAGGAAGGAGAGAAGGAAGCAACGAAGGAGGGAGAGGAAGGATGGACGGAAGGAAGGATGGAAGGATGGAAGGAAGGACGGAAGGAAGGAAGCAAGAAAGGAAGGAAGCAAGAAAAGAAAAGAATGAAGGATGGATGGAAGGAAAGTAGGCAGGAAGGACGG
>JAOPHQ010002498.1:0-31598 GCA_030340625.1 Merluccius polli | reverse complement strand
GATACCATATTATAATGGAAAAAAATCCAGTCATGGGCTGCGAAGGATCCATCCATTGGGTCCTTCAAATTTGGGAAGAGAAGGACGCATATCTAGGCCGCATTTGGAGGAGCTTTCGAAATGGGAACAGCCTTGCCGCACCGTGGTCACACAATCGGTCTTCAAATGCAGCCTTCGAAGGATGCAGCCCCCCCTGCTAGATACCTGGTACACCACGGTCGCTACGTCTCCGCCAATTCCTCGGAGATTGGGAAAATGGATGTGTGTACAAATGTGAAAACCTGTAGGTGCGTGTGGCACAACAAGCAGGGATCTCTTGTAAACTCCTCCTAGATGGTTGAGACGCTGTGTGAGCTGCGTTGTGACTTTCGGTGTAAACCGATGAGTTTTTTGATTCTAAATACAATCAAATTTTAAAATGGTGGTTGTAGAATCTAGATATTTCTCTCTTGTGTAAACTTGGCCTTTGTCATGTAGTACAGTGAGACAGAGATGGCTTTGCACAGCATATGTGAGTGTACATATTTGAAAGACAAGACAATTTTTGGTAACGTGTGGCGGGAGGGGCTTTCACCTGAGCTTCATACTGTCTCTTTGAATGAAGGCAGGACATTTTTCACATGACAATCAATTTGCCTGTTAACCTTTTGTGTCACCTAATTGAATTTTTTTAAATGATGGCCGAGCACAAGTAATTGGTGAATCGACAGAAGGTATAATTTGTACTTTGAAGCATAAGACACACATGTGTGTATATGGGCTCTGTGTGACACACGTTATTATAACTCAGACACACACACACACACACACACACACACACACACACACACATACATGCACACTCAACCTTTCTCTCTTTCACACATGCAAGCAACCGCACAAGCTAACCACTCACCAGAAAAGACATAGTTGCAAAAGAAGGTAATATTTTTGTCTTATGGGTTTTCTTATGCACATAGGTTGGCACATAATAGTGATCTAATCCACTATGGCATTACAAAACTTCTTATATGCATGAGGAGCCTAATACGGCTTTGAGGATTAAACAAAAAACCCAAATGGTCCCCATAGGGGACACACATTTACCTTCCTCAGATATAACTGAATGCACCTCCGCCCCCCATCCCGTCCCCGTCGGGACTGCATGCTGGGCTTGCTTGTTGTTGATGCACGGCTAATTGAGACCCTTTTCTTATCACTTTCCAAAGGTCATTGGCTTCAGCTCTTCTTCTTCCTGCTGCTGCTTAGCGCTGCGCTAGCCGCGGGAGCTATCCTTCACGTGCCGGTATTGTGTTTGGAGAAACCTATAGGGGCTGGATGAAAACTGTGCTCTTATATGTCTCCATCGGTGTGAGCAGCACCACTTCGGGGCTGGTTTTAATGATGTGTTTGTATCTCTTTTGTCGTGTCATATGGCGTTTAAGGATGGTTTGAGCTTTGATATTTCACAGCGACGCCGGCGTGTTTCCTTTGCCAAGGCTAACGCTAACGTTTTCGGGTAGCTCGCGGCCCCATGGCGACTACGTACGACGATCAAAACATTATGTATTTAATATCCACGATGAACAGAGCGATTGCCCCAACGTCAGTGGTTGCATAATGTTGGTCTTTATAGACATTAGTAGTGGTGGTGAATGGTGGTGGATGTGTTTTCTTAATTGTATACACAGCAAGTAAAACAATGCTCTGGCAGGGAAATTGCCTGGAGGCAACGCGTAAACAAAAAACCTTTCCCTATGCTTGTTTAGCCTTAAAAACAGAAACTAATTACAACAAAGTTGGCAATCTCCATGAAATGGACTCCTTTGTGAGTGTGTGTGTCTGTGACAGCACAAACAGGCCTCTCTGAGTGACGCCCGTCAGCGCACCAGTGCTTTTCCTCTCTGTTTTCCATGAAAGTATATACTGCAGGACGTGTCTTCATCCTCTCAGCCCAGCACTGCTCTGGCACTGCGCCGCTCAGGGGGGCAGAGTCCGATTCCCCCTTCCTTTGTCCTTTAAAATCAAGAGGCAGAAGAGGAAAAAAGAAAATCAATGCTGCTTTATCTTGCCTTTGAATCCACACATGCAATGTAGAACGGCCAATGCCTTGTAGCCAGGGCTGGTGGGTGGTGGTGATGGTGGTGGGGAGGTTCATCAGTCAGGGTGGAGCTGGGTGGGTATGGGCATCTGAGAGAAGAAGAAGATCAATACAGAAAGTAGGGAAGGGAGTGGTGTGTGTGTGTGTGTGTGTGTGTGGGGGGGGGGGGGGGGTGATGTGAGAGATGTATTTGCTATTGAACACATTTACAGAAAATAATGCATCAAATGACATGTAAATACCGCCGGGTTTAGTGCTCTGCCAAGGCCCGACCCTTATCTCAGCACGTAGATTAAATAAAAACGTTGCTTTGCGATCATAGATTGTCAATTACCGCCTGACATGGCAGCAAGGACTTTTTGTTTAACCTACTGAATCTGAACATTATAATCACCATCCCCCCCCCCCTCCCCTCCCATATAAGAAGATATGACTATCTCCTTCTATTATGGCTCCAGGAACGGCCAAAGAGATTTTGATTTGGCCGTGCTTTGGCCATTCTGAGGTCCCATTATAGCAGCAGCGCCCCCACACAGCCTGCGTCGGAGAACTTTCTCTTGGAGGGAAGTAAAAAAAAAAAAAAGCAAAAAGGAAAACGCTGATGGTAATCTTGAGCCACTTGAGTGAGAAAGAGATTGGAGGCGGAGGAGAATTTAAGAGGCGGGCTGTTAAAGGTGAACGCAATTGACCTCGCTCCTCGTTCCTGGATCAAGCGGCCAAAGTCGAAGAGGTGGATGAGGCGATTGCGGTGACCGTCCCCCCCCCCCCCCCCCCCCCCCCCCCCCCGGTGAAGGGCGCTGCAGCAGAGAGGGGTGAGGGGATAGAGGGGTCATAGGGATTAAACAAGCATAAAAAAATCCTTCAGGGTTTTATTTATTCTCTGGATGGAAGGCACTTTGCTTGTATGTGTGCGCCACCGATCCCGAATCAGACCGAGGTAAATCCAATGTGTAGAACAGAAAGCATCTTGAATACATCCGTCCATTTACCTCGTCATCCACTTATGTATGGGAGACCCAAGCCTGTTTTCTGGCTAATAATGAACACAAGACATGGAGCAGCACACCGTAGTTGTGTCAACTCAACGGTCATATCACGGCATCACAGAGAAACATCCTTATCCTTCATCTCTATGAAGTGTTATATGATGTAACTTAACCCCTGTGTCGTTGTGAAGGTGGGAGAACGGTTTATAGTAAATTGATTAAGATTGTGTATACATGAGGGGAGATCATATGTAGGCAGGATCCAAGCCATGAATGGAACCAGTTCCAGGTCACATGGAGCTGCCAGACACACAGGCCCTATATGGACTGGCCAGCATATTGCACTCATAAATATCTTTCAAATATGGCCATTAGGGTGTGTGTGTGTATGCGTGTGTGTGTGTGTGTGTGCGTGCAAGAGCGAGAGAAAGAGAGAGAGAGAATGCTTTCTCAGGGATTGTGAATTCCCTTCAAGCACTTGAACACTATTTTTAAAGGTGCTGTCTAAATCACGTTTATTATTATTACTATTATTAGCCACTATCACCACTAAACAGTGTCAATAATCTTAATGTGTTTGAAGGTTCGGTGGGGAGTGTTGCTGATGGTGTAAAAGGCTTCTGGCAAAGGTACAAAAGTGAGGTACATACAATGAGCTAAAATCAATAGCACTTCTACAAGATGTGCCACATGAAGAATAAGACATGCAGGCCGTACACACACTGCTAGCAGGCTTCCTGGTACAAACTATCATTCATTTTTTGGTATAAAATTAGAGATTACCAATAATTATTGACACTATTTTTGACTAATGTTCATTATAAAATTATCGAATTTTCCAACAGCATTTTTTTTTTGCCCCCATTAAATAATAGGCATCGTATTTCTAAAAAAAAAGAAAAGCAATAAACTAGGACATAAAAGAATCCATTAAAACGTGATTAGTGATCTGTAAGGAACATCCTAAGAAGATGAAACTGCTTTCCGGGCATTTCTTCTCTAATGTCAGCATGTTGAGGAAGACGTGGACGGCATCCATTAAATACCCCTGCCTGGAGGAGCCGTAGCTACATTGACTAAGCAATATGACCTTTACCATTTCATTTACTAATCCAACCAGCACCAGCCGATTGTTCAGCACTTTTGTGACTGTGTGGAATCCGGTTTATCAGCTAAAAACAGGACGAGGCTCGCAACAGGAGGAAGCCCACGTTGGACCTATCTGTGTAGCGCATCACTTTATCGAACATTTGTTGTAAATACTGAAAATGTTATTATTCTGCAAATCCTGCCCTGCGGCCCAAAGAAAACACTCGCACTTAACCCATTTAGTAGTCACAATCCATTTGAACATAGATATATTATCCATGGTGGGTTATGATTAACAGAATTGATATGGGATATCTGATGCACATGCATCGTAGGCCTACTAAAATACTGCCCAAATGTTTAAGAACCAGAGATCAAACAATTCAGATGCAAAATATGTCCAAATGTGTTAGAGATGTAAGGTAAAACATATCCCTGCTTGCTCTAATTTTGGCGCTTTTCTTTAAGGCCTTCAAGACCAGACCATGAATCTCGTGTCTTCAATGTTCTGTAGTTCCACACACACAGTACCCTCTGTGCCCTGGTTGTCACAGGGTCATTTTGAAAGACTCATTTAGGTCATTTCCTTTGTTATTAATTACAACTACTAAAAACAGTCCACCCTTGCAAACAAATGCTATACAGCTCTTGTAGTAGCACTCTCAACGCTCAAAATGGCAGGAGTATATAGGGATTTGTCTTGTTGTTGTCTGGGATTTGTTTTTGCTCTCTGCTTGTAAGAGCTTGTGAGGACGAGAGTGAAGACTGCCAGTTTAAATCTATGAAGAGGTAAACCAGAAGAAGAGGTAAGCAGAACGGCAGGTAAAACGGTTTATAATAAGAGATCTGGATTAGGACCTATCTTTTTACTGCAACATGAACTACACACCTGAACTCGGATATCTCCAACTCAGCTCATCAAGTCTTTTTTTATATTTATTAGAATTAATCATGTTTGATAGAGCGCGTTTGACTCAAGTGTCCTTATAACAGTATCCTAGTTACAACATTTACCACAAGGTCATTGAAATAAAAAAAAAGAAGAAAAGAGAAATAAATAAAAAAAGAACCCCCCCCCCCACACACACACACACATACACACACACACACACACACACACACAGCGCCCCATTTAGAGTTACGTGCCTCAACTATCAAACAATAACAAGCTCTGTATCTGAGAGCAGAACATAGCGTTCTGTGCTCACTAGGAAGTGAAGTTTGAAGGCCTGCAGAGGACCAGACCGGAGCCTGGTGGCAGCTCTGCGAACGGGAGCTTTATTTATAGCAGTCTGAACAACAGGAAGGGGAAAAGGAGGCCAATTCTACCTGGCAAGACATGTAGGGATGATGACACAAGCTCAGCGGAGTGTAAACTGGAGGACAGCGAGGTTGGAGAACTGTAGGGATGGATGGCAGGGGACACAGGCACACTATAGGCAGGCACACTATAGGACAACACAGATAAGAGAGAGAGAGAGGGGGGGGGGGTAAAGGAGAGCAAGTGGAAAAGTTTGAGGTTTAGGTGAAAAAGTGAGAGAACACAGGAGGGCAGGAAGACAGTGGCTTGGCAGTGTGTGTGTGTGTGTGTGCGTGTGTGTGCCTGTGCCTGTGCGTGTGCGTCCATGTGGGTATGTGTGTTGTACATAAAGAGCAACCTCTTTCTGGCCAGAGTATCAAAGAGGAAATAGTGGATCAGAATCATGAACCAATGAGGGAAGATTTGCTCAAAATCAGTTATGTAGATTTTTATGTAGACATTTTTTTTCAAAAACATTTTCATAACCCAGTTTACACATATTGTGATTGCATTTTTTTGTTAACACTTTATAGTAACTTTTATCATAAGTCATAAGTCATTTATAAGCCTTTTTGGTAATGATGAATTAATCATTAACAAAACATTAATTTATAAGCCTTTAGTTAATAATGAACTAACCATTAACAAAACATGAATATACTTTTGAAGATGATAAATACATGCTGTTAAAGGACACCTATTTTACCACCAGGTGCAATGTTGATTAGCCATTATAAGCCTTGTCAAAATCTACTCTCTGACATCACAAGTGGGAATGTCCATCATACATCTGGGTTCACACTCACACTTCTGATGAGGGTAGATTTTGACATGGCATCATTAACTAAAGGCTTATAAATGACTTATGAACGTTATTATTAAGTGTTACACATACTTTTGCAATAACATTTTGACACTGCCAATTAAACATAAACAAAGGGAAGCTGGAAGTTGGCATGAGTCATCATCATGTTTATATGTTGAATGCAAAGCCAACTAACTCAAGTATCTTAAGTATGGGGATGTGCATGTGCATGTAAATGGATGAGATTTACGATTTAGGTCATCCATCCACTTTCAAATGCGGAGAGCGCCTGATATGAGCTGCTAGCTGCATGTGGAGGGTGTTTATCACTGGAAGTCAGTGATATGATTGTTCGTTTGTCAAAGCTGGCAACAAGACCAATCGCTACATCATGCTGAGCAGGGAGAAAACGTTGCACTGGTTCCGAATTATAGCGGCCAGAATGAATTTGGAAAAAAAGTCAAGTTGACATTTAGCTGCTTACAAGTAATTCAAAGCATCAAAGCTGAGCAGAATCTACATTTCAAGGAAAAAAATGGTCTTCCCTTTTCCAAGTCTTTGAGTTCAGGTAACCACACAGCCACCACTTAACATGCAAACATCATCCCAGGCCAGCCTATATGCAGAAACCTGTTTAGGAGACTTCTGTCCTTATGTAGAGGACCATTATTGAATAATTTATTGGCAAATCCAATCCCCCCCAGCCACAAAGGAGGCATATAAAGCATGATGAGAACATAGACGTATCAGGGCTTACGAGGCAGAGCTGCAGGGGCGCTCCCTCCCATTCTGCTCATTACAAGAAAGGATGGGAAACAGAATTCACCGTGCGCTCATATTCATTAGCGCAGGGAAAAGAGTGCGATAACCCGCAAGGACTTCCAATAACTCGCCTATCAGGGGCCTTCCACACAGGAAAGGATGTACTGAATAGGGAAAAAAGGAAAGAAACAATGAGAGAAATTAATGGCACACCTCATAAAGACCTTTTGGTAAGCATGACACCCATTAGAGGGGAATGATGGCATTAGGGGCAATTAATAGAAATGAATGGGAGGTAATCACCTTCACTGATGTGTCTGAATAAATGAAGAAGAGGGAAGGTATTGGTTCTAGACCTGGTTCAACCCCTAAATCATTATGTTATGCTTCTGTAGTTGTTTTTATTTATTTGTTTATTTTTATTATTTTTATTTCAATTCTTACTGTTTTATGTAAAGCGCATTGAGTTGCCATTGTGTATGAAATGCGCTATATAAATAAAGCTGCCTTGCCTATAGGTAAGATTTGTGAGTTGGAGAGAGAGAGACAGAGAGCGAGCAGAAAAGAGCAGAAGAGAGCAAGATTTTGAGACTAAACAACCCAAACAGTTCCCCCCCCCCCCCCCCCCCCCCCCCTCCCTCCCAATGTTTCTCCGTCATTGAGAAGCACAACAGTGTTCCATTCACACACCTGATTGACAGGCAAGGTGGATTCCCCGAACCAATCAGGGAAGAGATGCCCTGATTGGTCAGAAATAAGCCGGGAGCGGTCTAAAATCTAAATTGGCTCATGCAGAGGCAGGCGCAGTCAACTTAAAATGGATATTCTCACAGTGCATTTCACTCGCTAATAGCTGACGGATGGCAATGCAATTTCTTAGCAATTACACTCAAATAATAGCTCTTAAACCTTACCTACAGCAGCTTCAAGCCTGAATAGCCCCAGTAAGGCAGCTGTCATAGAAATAGGTTGGTAGTACTGTTAAGATGATGAACAAAAGTTTTGTAAGAACACCCCTGGGCTTTTGACAATCAAGTCACCCCAAACATCCTCTTACTGCTAAATGCAGCGATGGAAGTAGAGCACATTTTTTAAAATATATTATTACATTTTTAATTAATGCATCATATTGGGGCTAAGATAACTGCGATTTAATGGTTGCCTTTCGGGCAGCGGCACACAAGGTAACATGGTAAACATCTGACGACCCGGAGCACTCCTCCACTTGTGTGTGTTTTCCTTGTTAAAAAAAAATGATATCAATAAGCAATGCTGTTAGCGTCAGCGAGTGTGACTGAAATGGAAATGAGATTGGGTTTTCTCTCGCGCCCACGTTCCTCCGTCGGTATCTGGTCCTTCTGGGGAGTTATTTTTCCGAGGCAAATTTGGGTCACGACTTGCAAGGTGTTATTTTTAAACATCGGCCCCTTTAGCCAATGTCTGCGAGCTACAATTAATCCAACCAGGCTTTGCATGATTTGCATTTTTTAAAAGGACAGCGTTGTTCTTTTGCGGCGGTGTGATTCCTATTGTTTTCTGGTCTCGTCCTCCTGACATGGACTTAAACAGGCATTGGTTGGTTAAACAGGTCACACCTCCTTGGTGACCTCTACTTTTACGACTTTCCTTCTTTAATACACATATAATTAAAAGCAAATGTTTAGCATTGTACTCCATTTATGCTATCATTACTTATTCTATTAAGTCATATGATTTCTACTGATAGGTTACAAGCAACTCAATCAGTTCGGTGAACTAAAACTCGATGATCAACAACACTCAATGGAATATATGCAGATTAGAGGATGAAGTACTTTTGCAAGTAATGCATGTACTTTTACTTTTCATATTTGAACACATTTAATATTACGTACTTGTATAGTTTTACTTTAGTAGAGTGTTGAAAAGTTCTCCAGACATTTATTGCAATCATTTTTACATTGGGTTTTTATATTTCATTATAGTATATCATTATTTTTCCCACCACTGCTACTTCTTTTCCTTACTAAATGTGTTAGCCAAATGGCAGCTTTCTACTGCATCTGCTGTGCTGTTTTTCATGACAATAATTGTATGTCTCTGGTGACTGACCACATCTTGGCAAGTGGCCAACAGTATGTGAAAAATGACTCTGGAGCCCACATTACAGGCATGGGTTTTATTGATGGCTTTTCCACTTGACTCCTTTCCTATTAACCGAATATCACAAAAATTTAAAAGTTCCTTACTATTCCAAGCCTTTTAAAAATCCAATTAGGCCTGTGGATTTTACAGGATTATGATATGGTCAATTGGGATTAAAAAAAATGTTTTCAATCTGTCTGGAAGAATTATGAAACATACTTCGGGGACCAAGATTTAAGCAAAATTATAATCTTATTCGCAAAACAATCTTATGTTATGGTAATGGCCTGAAATAATTGCTTTCATGATGTGGCAAATGGGACGTTCCTCAAAAACATTAGGTGCAAATCATGTACAAAAATTATGCTAGACATGTGTCTGGTATCTCATAAGGTATTGTTGAGTCCTGGTTGATCATTTACTTGGCTCAGATCTAAACCAAAAGATCTAAAATGCATACATGGGTTCATGATTTTAAATGGGAGATTGTAATGGGGACATCAATGCTGTAAAAAAAACTTTTCATTTTTTAATACGCAAACTATCAAATGTGTACACACGGAAATGTATTCAAGTGGGACCCAAATTTAGCCTTCAGACATTTCCATGGAAACATAAATAAAAATAAATAAATAAAGGGATGCAATTGCATTTCACAACATTTCCCTTGGCAAATTGGCTTGTTCGATTTACACCTTCATATATTCTATTGGAAAATAGTATTGCTTATACATGGCCTCAGAAACATTGAAAATGAGATGTCATTGTAGACGACTGTCAATTTTGGGGGGGTTTTCCATTCAGCTCTAAATTTCATCTCCTGTTGTTGAAATAATATATTCATGAGTGTTAACAAATCGAGTCAGCTCCTTTCAAGCAAAAGGTGTAGAGGCGCTCAACGTTTGCTTGTGCGTCTCCATTCTTCATGGACATGGCCCGTCGCACCATTGTTTTGTGTCACACTCTGAATAATTTGTTGTCGCTGAATAACAGAAAATCCACTTTCACTTCAATGAACATCTTTCAGGTTCAGCCAAGAAAGAGGAAAAGGGAAAAAAAACACTACGCTTCTTCAAGCACGACTCTCCCGTCCGCGCAATGTTCCCATGTTTCCTCGGTTTGTTTGGCAGACAGCGGGGGGAAAACACGCCTTGTGTGCTCACCAATCACAAACAACATGTGACAGAGGATATTCCGCAACAGTGGCCAAATATGTAAAAATATCTCGGAAATTAGTTTGTGAGTGTGCTCAGCGCCAGGATCATCTGCAATTGTAATGACACTGGCCAGGGCTTATCCAAACTTACTTTTTAATTATTTGATGGAAACACTTGTAGTGTATGAGAGCATATGTGAATGGGGGATCCTATATCGTTTATTGGTCTACATCTCCCATAGTCGGGTCATCTTGACCAGATTGTTGACTCTTGAGTGGAGCTTGGGAATAAATGTAATCCTAGTGGTTGAAAGGGCCCCTATTTTACCACCAGGTGTGAGTCTGATTAGCCATTACAAGCCATTTCAAAATTGTGATGTTTCTAGTGACATCACAAGTGGGAGTGTCCACCCAGATGTATCCCACACAGCACCCTCCGTCGCAGCGACGTCGGCGTTACAGAGGATCGTCGCTACTACATCGCGTTCCATTTGTGTATGTAGAGTACACGTCGGCTGGGCAGAGGCAGCGCGATGCCAATCAGCCGCGGATTCGAAACATCGGTAAAGCGTCGGTATCACGTAGCACCCAAGGAGGGTGATTGCTCCAGTATTCCCACGTTCTCAAGGACATAAACTGACCCCCCCCCCCCCCCCCCCCCCCCCCGCTCTAAAAATAAATAATCTGTCCGACAGTGCAATTTGTCCCTCTACAAATAGCAGTGCCTTAAACACAACACATTCGTCAATGTTTACTGTGCATGCATCTTTCTGTGATTCAATTCAAAAGTGTTAAATTTCCAGTGTTGGTGTTGTATGTTAAAAATACAGTGTTAATTCAACATTTGCTTAGTTTAATTCAACTATTTGAGAGTTAATTCCTCAAAAGAGTTGGTGTTAATCCAGGGAGTTAAATCCAAACAACACTGTTAAGTGTTCATTTTAAAATAAACACTTCAACAGTGTTACTCCCATAATTCCAACGGACATGTGACGTGTTTGTCTGAAGAGCGGGACGACGAGCAGTCAGACTCGAGCGGGATCGGCAGAGGACGACTTTCTGTTCACCTGCAGACTTCACGAAGTATCTTTCTGTAAGTAAGTTAAATGAAAGGCGCCATGCCCATTTAATAATACTTGGTATGAATGCAGTAGTATTTTAACTTTATATGTGTCGAACGTCCTGTCTAACGTTAACGTTATAGCTCTAACGAGGTAGGATAAGACCCATGTGGGTTAGCATGTCTGGCTGATATTTTTTCAAGGGTGCGTTAATTAGTTCCTTTTGCACATCAGTGTTGATGAATGTACACAATTTGATTAACGAAAGTATATGCTACACGTTCGGATAACACAGTATATGATGTTTAACATTTTTTTGTGAGAGGAAAAAGCTAAGTTAGCGGTTAACGATTTCTTCAGTGATTGAGCGTAAGTACGGAGGCGGGCGGAGGCTAATGCTAATGCTAATGCATCTGCCGTTTGTATACTGCGCGCAACGTGGTTTCTGGCGCATGAAATACGTCACGACCAAACGTTAGCGATTGGTTAAGGCAGATCCAGAGTGGCACTGGGCAGAGCCAATAGGTTTTAAACTGTTTTTTTTTTTGTTTTTGTTTTTTTATAAAGGATTCCTCTAATTACAGCTCAGTCTTAACCCATTTAATCCCAAATTGTTCCCAGACATGAAAAAAATTCAAATTCAAATCATGTGCCATTAGCAGATAATCAATCTTTTTTTTTTTTTTTTTAATTTTCATGAAAACATAGGTGAAAGTGTGTTTTATAGTCAGCCACAATTGTGACCGGTAGGATAATATGCATACTAATTTTACATTTAATTACAATTGAACATTACAATTGAACATTACAATTGAACATATGAAACTGCACATATGTGATCAGAAGGGTTTCTTGCTTCAGTATTTTTGGAAACATGAGGATACTCCACTTACTAACCTTTTTAGGGCCTTTCTACTGGAAATATCTTTTGATGGGATTAAAGGCTGCACAGTTCTTCCCCCAGCAGTCAACACAAAGGCACAGTGTGTCATTTAATTATAGATAATAATAATAATAATAATTATAATCATTATAATTATAATAATCTAATTTATATAGCACCTTTTATACAAAACGTCCATCTCAAGGTGCTTTAAACAAAACATCTAGACAATATTAATCAAAAACAGTCAAATGATAATAAGACACAGTGATAAACAATAAAACAATAGCCCTGCTGTGATGAAATGTTCACTGAAAAAGTTTAGACAGCTAATTAAGCCCAAAAAAACAAAACAAATACCATCAATGTACTAAGCAAATATATTGGCCACACATTCCTGGTAGATGTATGTATTTAGTGTAATGGATTGCATTTTATATTCAACGCTATTCATTTGGACTGCATTATTTCAATGGGCTAATACTATGCACTGAGTTTTGCTGTGTGTTGCTCCCCATCAGTTCCAGTATGCTCATGTTTTTTTATTTCCCTTTCACTTTCAGGTGTGTTACAGTGTGTTGGCACTTTCCGTTAGAGGCCAGGTAAAGTGCAAAATAATTTACATTACTTATTATTGTTTTGCATTTACTTGAGGTCACGTGCCCCTTATCTAGGCACAGAGCAGGCAGGCCTCTGAGTGGAACTTTTGTCTTTGTTGTGCTGCTTGTGAGAGAGCATGGCCAACACCAGTAACATGCCATCATATTGGACTCTGCGGCGAAAAGCAAAGGAGAGAGTAGACAGAAATTTGGCGTTAGTCAGTTCAGATAACATAACAGTACCTTCATTGGCTGAGGCAGTGTCTCCCTCTATTGCTGAGTACAACGAAGACATATTTATGGAATGCCAACCTGAAGATGAAGAGCTGAGATGTGAAGACTCGGATCATGTGAGTGATGTCTTCTTTGATGCCTGCAAGTCATTTGTCTCAGATGACGATCTGGAAACCTCTGACGACGAAGACTGTGACCACCTGCGAAGGAGTCTGGCAAACTGGGCAGGAGAGCACCAAATTCCCCATGCTGCTTTAAATGATCTCCTGAAATTGCTCACACCATATCACAGTTCTCTTCCAAGGGACTCCAGGACACTGCTTGGTACGGTGCGGTCTGTGGATGTCTCTGAAAAAGCTGGTGGACAGTACCATTACTTTGGGGTGCTTAATGCAATCAAGCCGGTACTGAATGCCAATAAAGCCCAGCTTCGACAACACATGTGTCTGAATTTGCAAACAAATATTGATGGCCTGCCACTGTTCAAGAGCTCGACAACACAGCTATGGCCCATCCTGGGACGTGTGCAGAACTTCCAGGGTGATCCTGTTGTTCTGGGGCTGTTCTGTGGCACGACAAAACCGAAGTCAATCCATGAGTTCCTCGAGGACTTTGTCAATGAAATCAAACAGTTGGAGGGTGGTTTTGATTTTGAGGGCCTGAGTCTTACATTGAAGCTCTCTTCAATGGTGTGTGATGCACCAGCTTGTGCATTCATAAAAAATATTAAGGGTCACACTGGCTACTTTGGCTGTGGCAAATGTACACAAGAGGGGGTCTACACCGAGAACAGGGTGTGTTATCCCGATATCCACGCCCCTCTGAGGACAGATGAGGACTTTGAGCAAATGATTGATGAAGAACACCATCTTGGCCCATCTCCCTTGCAACAAACATCCCTGGGAATGGTGTCAGGGTTTCCTCTCGACTACATGCACCTGATCTGCCTCGGTGTAATGCGGAAACTTTTCATGCTGTGGCTGAGGGGTCCTCTCACCTGCCGGCTTTCCTCTCAAAACATCACCAAAGGATTTTGCAGGATGTAGTCTGAAGCCTAAACATACCTTTTTGCTGCACATTTTACTTCATTGCTATTTAAAGGCTGTTCTTGAGGTGGGCCCTTCTGTGCTTTTCAGTGTTTCCCTTTCTCATCAAATTATTTCACAGTCTGAAGGTTTGTGTCTTAAAAACCAACAAGACTGACAGACTGGGGTATTAAATACCAAATATGTTTAGGAATGCACAATACAATACATGCGTACATGCTCCCATTGGTCAAGACTTGTATCTTGTACATATGTATCTTACAAGTAAGTTTTTCTTTTCTCTCTGCTATTTGTCGTGCTTGTGTGGTCTTGGCACAAGGGCAGCAACTTTGTCACATGGATAAATACAGTCAAATGTAAAAAGGGCCAATTACTTCTTTAATGTATGGGCATGTTTGCACTGGAATATCATTAACGCAATATCTTTTGTGAATTGGACCTTAAAACAGGGCGGATAGCAGGGGCAAATGATGCACTACTCCTGATGTTATTGGCGGATGCATTTCACTCTTTGTAAATTAAGTCAAAGGGTGCACAGCTCTTTTAGCAATACTGTGTGGCACGTTAGCCCATACAAATCTAAGTCAATCTCAGGACCTCCTCTAAGGTGACACATGATGGGTTGTTTTTTTGCAACAGAAATTAAAAAGGGTTATGTGTGAGGGACTCAACCGTTATGTTTGATTGCTTGACTTGTTTGTGACTAAACTGATTTACACATCATTACCTGTATTACCAGCTCCTAGTCCACCTCCAGACAGCCAGGCAGGGTCGACATCCAGGCCAACCTGCCAGGGTAAGACCACAATCAGTTCATAGTAGAAATTAAGCCATTTTTTTAATCAAATGATGTACAACTGTTTTGGAAATAATGTGTGACATGCTTGACTGTAACAGGGACGCTAGGTTGATGTGTTGCCAAAAATAATTACCAAACTATTCCAGTCCCACTGTAAATGTGCATACCATGCTATAATTGACCGTCATTTTTTGTTTCAGGTTCTTCCTCAAGAGCCAGGGTCTGGCCAACTGGCCGGCTTGTCCCTGCACAATGCACACGTAAGATTTAAACGGGATAGCAAAATTCCTATAATATTTCTGCAAAAACATAAACAAATAATAATTTACCTTAATCATTCCATTACTGCTTTTGTATCAAACAGCTGTTGAAAGAAGTGTGCTGGAAGCCCTCAGCGAGGTGCAGCTCCAGCTCCAGCACCTCACTGCCCTGGTCCAAAGCCTGCAGGCGCAGGGGAGGCCGCAGTTCACCCCTGAGGGCCCCCTACCCCATGAGGACCTTGACGTTCAGCTTCCCCTCCAGTCACTCGGAGAACTGGATGAACTTGAGGGGAAGATGAATAATGCTGAAAACAAAAACAAGCTGGTAATGAAACTAACGTGTGTGTGTGTGTGTGTGTGTATATATAGTATAGTATAATGACGCCACCACCCTGAGTTAATTTCCAACCGATAAGCTTGTGACAACAAGAACAGTGTTACTTCTCCAGTCAAGATGTAACATAGACACACCTTACCATTCATCTGTAGGGAAGCACTGAGGTACAGAAATATTTCTGGGAATCCATTCTAAAAGGAGAAAAATATAATTAATTGGATGTATAATAATGTGATTAAATCTACACAACTTGCACACATAATTAATGCTGCAGCTTTGAGTAACTGACATCAAAGTACACCAGATCTCATTCTGATCATCAAACTTTTTTTTTTTTTTTACTCACAGGTGTCAATGCTGTCTCTGAGCGGGGGGCAAACACTTAAAAAAATGATATGGAGGGTATGCCAGAAAGTGTTTGCCCCCCATCTGGCTGTCCAGCTGAACTGGTGCGGCCGTGGTCAGAAGAGAGGAATGAAGAACTCTAGAATCAAAGAAATAATTATATGTAAGTAGGACTGCCTACAAATACACTAAAAGACACCAGGCATAAGGTGACACGTAAGGCATATTAAATCCTTATGTAGCTGCCTAATCAAGTTAAAGATTTTTACACACTGGCAGGCAGTGTGGTGTGGAGTTCGGTTCAGTTCTATTTTCCACGCGTGCCGCGAGCGCCGTCAGTCAAGCTGGATCATACCAGACAGGAAGTCGGGCACAGAAAAGGCGAGAGAATCCGGTCAATTTTCAAAATAAAATAATTAAATGACGATTCATTAAGTTGTTGCTTGTCTGCCTAAATGTTTGTCAGTTAGCACAAATACGAGTATGGGCGACTGCAGTCGATGTCTGACGGGCGCGGAGAGAGGAGCTTCCAGTGCGACCACCCAAGCGCCCGAGAAGGCACGTAGCTTCCGCGTGCAGTGCGACCAAGGGGTCAGACATCGTCCATACTCGTATTCATTCGGTTTTCCACGGTGTGTGTGTGTGTGTGTCTGTGTGTGTGTGTGTGTGGGTGTGTGTGTGTTGTGTTGTGTGCACACGCAACGGTCAAATATGTATAGACAAACGAGCAACAACTTAATCATCATTTTTTGAAAATTGACCGGATTCTCTTGCCTTTTCTATGCCCGACTTCCTGGTATGACCTGGTCTATCCAGCTTGACAGACGGCGCTCGCGGCAAACTGAACAGCGCTGCAGCTGAGATGTGCGACCAGGTGTGAACAGATGTGCCTACCAACGCGTCGCGGTGGGCGGTGTTAAGTAGTATTAGGACATATCTCGGGTTCTATTTGACTAAAACGGCCTTAAACCGCCACAGTATGATGGTCTTCTAGCCATATGTATATTATGATGTCATGTTTTTACACAGAAAGTCACGTGACCATTAGCCATCACAAAAAGCTGCACGGTAACATGGCCATATAAGATGAAAAAAATGCTCCAGCAAACTATAAGCAAACAAATCACTGTTGGCCCAGTTCAAAGGCAGACAAATGACTGTTTTCATAATAGTTGGAGGAAGAAAAACATTTTTTTTATTGCCGTTTTTCAACATTTTTTAAGACGGATATAAGCGGTCCCTCACTAAAACAGGCCATGAAAGGGTTAAATTGTATATTTAAAAAAATATTGATGAAATTACACATCATTCATTAGATTCACCTAACCCTAAGCAACAACAAAAAATAATTGTAATACCAGTTTTTATCATGGTGTGTGTTTGAAAACAGGGTACAAAAAATGTCCATAACAGGAGGACGTGAGTCATTTTAACAGGATCTCTCCCATGCAGGCTAATCATCGAAATTATTTTACATTCCAGCAGAGTTATTAACATATATGTATATTAATACAAATATTATAAGTACAATTGGGACAGATTGACACAATTTTCTACTAAATTTTAAATTATTACCTGTCTCTAGCAACGCAAGTAACCGTTAGAAAACGGTCTCCAATCTTGACCAATTAGCCTACCACGTGTTGTGAATCAGGACATATTACTCTGAAGCCCCGGTGACGGTCTGAGTGTGCGCGCAGGAAATTGCTTGTTGATTCCATAATTATGAGGTCAATCCTAACATTTTGAAACTGTGCTCATCTGTGGATTACATTGCAATTAAAACTTACCTAAATATCCTTATATTTCCAGCATCAGCACTGCGCAACGGGGCCCATCGTTGCTCCGAGGCAGAGGTGGAGAAGGTCCTCCAGGAGTGGCTCCGTCTGGCTAATGACCGGCTGCACCCACGGAGGCGTTAGCTTTTTCTTTTTCTTTTTTTTTTTCTTTTTTTGTTTGTTTGTTTGTTTTGAGAAATAAATCGATGCGCCTATCTATGTGTATTTGTCAGTTCTTTATATTATATAATAAGAATAAGACCAGTAAGACTAATAATAATAATAATAATAACAATAATAATAATAATAATAATAATAATCAATAGGTTAGTTAATAGGCCTATTATTCTTATTGACATATTGGCAAAGGTTATAAAGGGCTAAAGTAGGAAATTACGTAGGCAATGCGTAGGATGGACAGCGTTCCCCCGTAGGATGAAGATCGCGCAGAGAGCGCTGGAACGTCGGCGGAGCAGCGGTAAGCGACGTCGTCGCGACGTCGTGTCAATGGGCAAACTATCTCTGTGCTACGTAGCATCTACGTTTCACCAGACGTCGCACTTACGGCGGCGCTACGTCGCTGTGCTGTGTGATGACTAGATCAGCCTACCAGCCTACTGTAGTGTATTTTCTGTTATACATTTGCAGGTTTTTCTCCTATTTCTTTTATTCATCATATTCATTCATCCTATACATAAAGAATGTTTCTGTTCTCGGAGAAGAACACAGATGTGTTATTCCACAGCATATGGAGACATACAGATATCCCTTAGTGCCAACCGTGTACCCTGAAGCTCTTTCCTATGGCCTTGGAAAGGCTTGCATACATGATTGTGACAGTTTGTCTTTGATCGTAAATCCAAAACGTTATCTGCTATATGGGAGTACAGCTTCGGTCTTCAGAAACAAGCCAATTAAGGCATACCTGACTTGGTAAGAAGTGTGTGTGTATTAGAGAGATCAGTTCAGACTCGGACCCCATTGGGGGTTCGAGAGGTTTCGGACAATTCAACGCATTGAATGACTTCCCGCTTGTGTTCTCTGTTAAATAAAAAGTTATTCACTCAGACACTTTTGGGAGTGGACCTCCATCATTTCATCATCCACAGACCAGCATTCTGGCAGCCAAGAAGAATATACCACACTACCCAGCCAAGGGCGTAATCAGCGTTTTGAGAGTGGGGGGGACATATTTAGACGGGGGGTCTGGGGGTCCTCCCCCTGAAAAATTTGAAAGAAGTAGTTGCAATTTCCCGCATTCTGGTGCATTTTACCATGTTTTCAGATTTAAAATGATCTCCCTCTTTCATTGATTTTCCTTGGAGCATGGTCTGCAATTACTGACTACTATTATGTTCTGGTGTAATACACACAGAGATGTATAAAGTACTGGAGACCAAGACTTGAGTAGAAGTACTATATCAAAAAAGTGACTTGAGTAGAAGTGTTCTTTAAAAACCATACTTCAGTGGAAGTACTAAAGTATTCAAAATGTTTTGTATTTAAGTATTGCAAGTAGAAGTATTTTAAAATGTACTACTCAAGTACTGAAAGTACAAGTACAAGTGTTGTGTTATGTGTAGGCTATATTAACAGGGATACAAACACATGTATGGTCAAAATAGAGAGAGCTAGTTGAAGCACATATTCTGATTAATTCTGATAATTAATTAGTAAGTGATTTAATATTTTGAATGGGTAAAACATTTGATTTTTATGTTTCATTAGGTGTGTTAGTTCAGCTGGCATCACAATCTGATATAGCTAATAGAATTGTCTATAGGCCTGTCTCATTTTGTGTAGTTTAACTTATTATTTGGTAGATTTGTCTTATTAATATGTAATTAATAGCACCTTAATATTTGCTGAAAGCCTTTCATGATTCTTGAAATAATAGGTGTAAGTTCAGATATTAATATTGTATGAGCCTATTAAAATGACGCCTGTCTCTTTAAGACACGTCTTCCAGGGCTCTGCTAGCGAACAATTAAGCAGGCGAGCACTAATCAAAGCAACTTCGCATAAGAGTCTCAGGGCTTCGTGAACAAGTACAGACCTGTGTTAGTGTTATACACTAACACAGGTCTGTACTTGTTCACATTATTTAACATTATTTAACCTTGTCAAAGACGAACAGGCAGAACAAACGCCCAACTTACAGTGGCCGCAGATTCATCGGGAATCCTGACCGCAGGTGTGTAAACAAGATGGAGTGACAGCGGGGACGGCCAATCACACAAGAAACGGCAGAGCCAATCGAGGAGCTTGTGGGCGGGTCTAAACTAAGGGAAAGAGGCTTCAGCTTGAGCGGCAGTTTTCCGCTTGGTCCTAGTGCTTGACCTGTCTCTGTTCACTATAGCGTAACATTGTTTTTGGACGGTAAAAAGTGAGGGGGACTAAAACGGCCTTTTGAAAAAGTGCGGGGGACATGTCCCCCGTGTCCCCCCCGTAAATTACGTCCGTGTAACCCAGCGGACTGTACCAACTGGTAGGCTTATCTATCTGTGGCAGTTTACCCTACCACGCCACCTAAGTGGCTTTTCCTGGGGCCCTCCGACACAGGACATGGGTAGATATTGTTTCAAAGTATTTATTGGAGATGGCAAGATGTTACAAGCCGAGCCGATGTTACAAGCTGCCATGACAGTCGCTCCTCTTGAGTGTGTGTGTGTGTTGATAGCTGGTTTATCCTGGGTGCCATGATTGCTCTGCACCACAGGTGTGCAGCCCCACCCAACCAGAGTCTAATCAGTCTGACTCAGGCCGGGTGAGGCTGTAAACCAGCCATCAACAACACACACTCCACACACACTCCACACACACCCTCCACACTATCCATCATACATTTGGGTGGACACTCTTACTTGTGTCACAATTTTGAAATGGCTTGTAATTGCTGATCAAGTGAAGCACTTTGTAACTGTGTAAGTGCTATATAAATAAATAAATCTTACTTACTTACTTACTTACTTACTTACTTACTTACGTACATCCCTGTGTGTAGAGCTGAGTGCATGGGTCCTCTGAGTGCTCCGCAGGCTTCCCCCTCCACTGTGTTCGCGGTGGCTCTCAGCCACGTGTGTCTTTGTTATTATTAGCAGTAGGACGTCCGTAAGGTATAGTAAGATGTCAGGTAGGGCAGCTATTTTTAAAAGCTGATGCATAGTATCGTTGCTGTTTCCCCTGTAGTTTTTATTTATGTATGCTGAATGCTGCATGACCCCTACATGCACCTTAATTACATGTATCTGAATTCACTGTAAGTCACTTTGGATAAAGATGTCTAATTTACTAAATAGTAGTAATAGCTAATGTGTGTTCTTGCCTGAGCATCACCTTGTTAATTATCTGCCAACCTGATCTCACAGAAACACGAGAAATGACGGCGACCTTTTAACACCGCATTACGTGGTGGTGGCACGTAATGTGTCAAAATGACGTGCTGGCACCACCGAAACAATGCCAATGTAGTGGTGGTTAATGTCCGACTTTTTTTGTGCTAGACAGAGCGACATTTAAACCCATGTATTTTAAATTTAGGGATTTTCTCCAACTTTGGAAGCGGGGGAGATGTGGGGGGAGGGGGTGGTGGCCCAGATACGCGCACCCCGGTCCAGGTATTATTTATAGGTCAAAACAGGGGACAGCATTTAAACCCAAGCATTTTTAATGGGGGCTACTGATTGGCTGAGCTTGTTGGTGCGGAGCATAGTTGGAACCCCACGTGAAGGAAAGCTGATTGGCCAGCGTGATACCGGGTTGTCCATTGTGTGCGCATCATTTTTTTGTCCACTTGCTGGCAGTGTGGGCAGATTATTCGGTCACTTCCTGTTGGGCTAGACAATAAAAAATAAAGAATAATTCATAATTTTAGTAGAGTTTAATTCCCTGATTCATATTAAACAGACCCCGTGTCTCCATCTCCGTTTTTTAATCTTCTGATGACCTCTGCACAACCCATTGTAATCACTTCCGGTTTGGCTAGAGCCACCAGATTGATAATCTTACATGTCCTTTAGGCCCTCTTTCACATAGAAGACACCCCAGGTCTCTATTTTATTCCCAATTCATTCTTATTATTGTAAGGGGTGCGGCTAGGGCCCCTTTTGACTTTTGGACCCCAAACCAGGAACGACATATCCGAGAGTTGGACTTTTAACCCTCACAGAAAAAAAGTTAGACGGGTTATGGACCAGTTTGTTGTCAGAGCTTCTTAGAAGTGTAACCTGTGATAGAGCTTTGATCGGGCCCAAAAAATCAGCCCGACCCGAGCCAGAAAAAATTCTGTCCGAGCCTGACCTGAGCCCGACATTATGGCAGCAGTTTTGGGCCCAAACCCGACCGAACCCAAAAAATAAAAAAATAAATAATAATAATAATAATAATAATAATAATAATAATAATAATAATAACAATAATAATTTTTAATAATTTTAATAATTTTAATAGTTTATTACAAGCTAAAGTAAACTACATTGTGCATATAATATAGTGCAAATTATTATCAAAGCGAATTAATAACTAAATGTAAGATCAAACTAAAGTGAATGAACAAAATAGCTAATAAGATATAACCAATACGCATATGGCCTCATTAATTACAGTTGGAGTCAAAACACACACACGCTTTATTTTTACAGCAGTGCAAGGTTCACTGTTTTGTTGCTATCGTACTTTAGAAACAACTTGCACTTGCGACAATTAATGAACCCCATGCATATGTTGTCATTGTTGACAACTAAGTCAACAAAGTATATATATATACTATAGTATATTCCCCTGTTTCCAACTTCTTCTTTACATCAGCATGATCAGCCTTTTCTTTTTCACACCTAGGCTTTTACATATGTGTGATGTGTGGAGGTGCAGTTGTGCACTATACTAGAGGCTTACGGCATGTGAGACAATGAAAGCAAACAGCCAATGACCCGCTAATTCTAATGTTTTTAAATCTAATTATTCTTATATTATATTATATTCTAAATCTCAACATTTTCATTTGTCCAAGCTCGACATTACGGCAGCAGTTTTGGGCCCAAGCCCGGCCTGATCCCGGCGGGTCGGGTCGGGAGCAATCGGGTTCGGGCTGAGAATCAAAGCTCTAACCTGCGAATACTATTCGCTCAGAATGTGGACCGGGGTGCACGTATCTGCACCATCCCCCTCCACGTATTTCTGTGAGATCAGGTTGTTATCTGCCGACCTTTGCCTATTAACGTTTTCTCTTGATACTAGACTGCAAGTTGTCGCCCAACTCTGTCTGTTACCTTGTAAAACTCCAGCATCACAGGGGTAGACACACAGACTGAAGTTGGCTGCACAGAGCGCAAGCACAGAGAGAGGTAAAGAAGGGGAACCAGAGGTTTATGTGTTGGGCTATTTTTAGAGCACTTCTTTTCCTTTAATTCGACTCAGGCCAGTGGCTGATGAATGAACCGCATAGCCAGCTTCTTAAGCAGTGGCCTTGCAAGAGCTATACGCAAATATCCATTCATAATCCAATGTATAGTCTCCTCATTGACATTGCGGTGCTAATGCAGATGAACTCCTCCCCTCTCAGACTAGCCACAATAGCTACTATATATATATATATATATATATATATATATATATATACACGCACATCTCCCTCCTTCTCCGATCCAACATTTGTCCTTTAGTCCTTTAGTGTTAATGGAATATAATTTCCCCTTCTTACCCCCTGAAGCTACAAACGACTCCCACCCCCATCCTCTCTCAGAGAGAAAGAGACCCTGCATCCCACCGGACCACCTCTCCCCCCCCCCCCCCCCCCCCCCTCAAAGGAGGTGAATAACAGAACAGCCAGCCTGATCTCACCCTTGCATGTATTGTCTCCACCTTGGAGGGGCGGGGGGGGGGGGGGGGAGTGCTGCTGCACACTCAAAGGCCACAGCGTAATCAGTGACTCAACGCAGGCATCAGATAAGATAATCTCTCTGATTGTGCACACCCGTCACATTGTTCCGGGGGGGGGGGGGGGGGGGGGGGGCGTGCGGGGGGGGGGGGGTTGTAAGAAATGGTGAGAAAGACAGGAAAATTATATGACTATGATGATACCACCACCGACGCCCCCCACCCCCATCCTTTTAAAAAAAAACAAATCCAATTACCTACCTGTCATTCTGGAGCGCATAGACGATCGGAGTAGACACCCTCTCTCTCTCTCTCTCTCTCTCTCTCTCGCTCTCTCTCTCTCTCTCCGATCCCACTCGACAATTGACACAATTGCAGTCCTCTTTTCATCTGTGAATAAGATAACCCTTGATATAACTGTTCTGCATATCGCCAAGTTATTTTTGGTGCCGCATGTGGCAGGCATAATTATGGGTGCCATATGGTGTGTTCTTATCTGTATTTTGACGAGAGGTGCAGAGGTCAACCGCAGCCACCCGCATTCCTCGGTTGGAATTAACTGCGTTGTCAAGGCTACAGCATGCGCCTCCTCACACAGCACAACACGTCGCTTTTCTCGACCCCCCGTTTTCCAACACTGCGACCACACAGCCCATGGGGACCTCTGTGCGTAGGGGCCTAACTTTTCTGCTCTGCGCTCCCTTATCTTGATGACCTGCACTTCTCTTTTTACACACTGCGTTCACAGGGGGAAAATACTGCTGTAGTCTATGAGGTGACCACAGGACTGTATGAAATCTGTGGCGGTTGAGGTCCAGTCATTAGAAGTGGGTATCTTTAACGCTGTTGGCATCTGTCCTTCATTCAGATACTTGTAGTACCAATGTCAGGTGAACACAATGGCATTCAATAACTGTACTATGAGTGGTGAGTGACCAATATTGACACAAGAAGAGAATGGGCAAAGATAAGAGCCGGTGAGGAACATATGGACGCCTGTAAGATAGAGAGCAGGAGGAGGAGGGGGTGGGTGTAGAAGAAAGATAGAGAAAAAGAGAGTGAGTGTGAGTGAGTAAGACCATATAGCGGGGCTATCTATTCCTTTTTAATGAATTAATTGTCCATCCACAAATCAGACACTGCTAAGTGAGTCAGAAGCCAGAGCCCACGCTGCTGAAACAAAGCCAAAGCGGCCAGTTAAAGAAACCAGAGATGGGAATGGTCTTAAACCTATGATCCGTAATGCCTGTACCTCCTCGGGGTATGCAGTGTGTTACAACAACGCACACACACACACACACGCGTACCATCGTGACTGTTTAACCCTTGTTGTTGGGCACCGAAATGGTGAACTAGATCATTGTGGGGGAGAGAGAGAGAGATACTCCATAACCCTAAGTATGTCAGTGAGTCAAGTGGTCTGTGAGAATATCTTGCTCTGCTGTCCATCCCTGCCTCTGTTGGTGGCTAAATAGGAGATAAACAGTTTTTTTGCCGCTCCCTGTAGCCTGTGACCAATCAGGTAAGCTCTGCCTTCGGTGACATCAAGGACGAGCTAGAGTTTTGTTTTTGTTGTGTACATTCAAATCCATGGAATGCTGAATGGATTTTTTTAAATTCAAGCTTTAAATTCATGCTCTTGGTCAACTAGCATATGTTACCTAGAGCAGCTTTAAGGGCATTAACAGGAAGGCCTTTGAAAACCATTTTCTGTCCTTTTGGATTCATGTTTGGATATGTGCCTCAATGTTGTATTTTTGCCATAGAATTCATGGACTATTAAAGCTTCATACTGCTTAGTGTTAAAGTTGTTTGTATATTTCCTTCCTTTTCTATGATTAATTGAACATTGTTTGTATTGGCATTACATTCACTTGCACAGAGAAACAACTGCCATAAGTACAAGCATTTGAATTAAAAAATAAATAAAAGTGTTTCTGTTCAAGTCGCCAAGTCATAACCAAAACAACATCAGTGTTGGGGCGTCAGTTATGGATTGTAGGTTCAAGCATGTTGTTCTTCTTATGAAATAAACAAAGAAAAGACACAGTTAACAGCATTAAGTGTATGTGTGTTCTCTGGACTGAGGCGGAGTGTGACTGACTGTATGTGACACAGACCAGTTCAGTCATGCATAAATGGCAACAATCCCCACAGGGCATGTGCTGCAACATGTGAACGAACCTTGATTTCCAACCTTATCTCATGGCCATATTGTTCACTAAAACTGGCTTTTCATTTTTTTTTTCATCATAACCGTATTGAATTCTGTGATAATGATGATTGGAATTTTAAACAATTCAAACGTGAATGTCCTTTTTTTGTAATATTGGTTTCACTTTTAGCAAATCACAAAGATTTTAGCATGATTTTATGAGATATTAAATCAACCAAGATGTGTCCTTTTTAATATATACAATTTATTATCATGTTTCTATTTGTTATTGAATATATGTCAACATCTATGTGTTCAGCAGCCGCGACACTTGGCACAGTAATGAGCTAGGTGATATTTAGTGGGTGGGCCTCCTGAATAAAGCAACGTGACAGCTACATGCTAGGTTGTAATTTGTTTCTCATAAAAGCCCAGTTCCATGTCCAAGCATATTACATGTCAGAATATGTCAGATGTTGCACTTCACTGCTTAGTAAACAGCAGGTTTGCATTTTATAATATCTTTGGCTGATGCGTAAAGCGAAAATGTATTTTTATTGTTTTGCTCATAACAGTGATTCTATTTTCGAATAATTCAAAGAAGAACAATTTTATTTCTCTGAAATAAAGGCTAATTAGATGCGTTAGTTTCGTGTCATTTTTTGGCCAAAAAGCATGAATCCAAATGGATTGTATCACAAGTTACTATGCGATGTCTAAGGCCTTTTTAATAAGTTTGGACATGCGTCTACAATGTACACTGTTGTGTTTTTGTAATTGTATTCAACATTCAGCAAAAAAAGCGAAGAAGCAAATCGATTTGTGCTGACTTCATTTACATTTTGACTGGGCATGGGAGCCCCAGAGGATTCTGGGATATATATGTTTTTTTTCCAACTGCATTTTAGTGTGTCTTCAATCACTGTCTCACTTGAGCCCTTGCCTCAATTGAAGCGGGGCAGTTCCCAAAGCACATAGCACTCTCTGTGATTCTAACATGATTGACTTATGGAGAGGGCCAAGCAGCCATTATCATATTCATTGCACGCATGTGATTGCAATACGTGCACATGGAGCTGAGCGCTGCCCGGCCCTCCATCTTCAGCTATCGTTTCACCATTGCACTACCATGGCACTGTTGCACAACCCTTCCCCAGAACCTGTCTTTAACTCCGGGCTGGGGGTCGGTGCACCGACAGAAATACCATCAGGAGACACATCAGGAAAACTGATGAATAAACTTGTCAGAGAGGAAGTGAGGAGGTGGATGAATGAAGACGGAAAGCAGACTCCTTCGTTTGATTTTCCTGATCGCCTGGGCCATACCGCTACCACACCATGGCATGTTGCATTGGCGTAAAGTGTTTTGATTGCATTACACAGGGAAAAGGGGGCAAGGATCTATGGGGTTTGGTTGCTATTTTTACTTCTGGTGATGAATAAAAGCCGTGGCCAGTACCTGAGAGGTCGGCGCAGGAGATGGCGGCGGGAGACTTGTGTTTCAGTCCCAGAGGGCTGCGAGTCGAAACCAGCGCATTGTGGAATGAAGTTGTCATAATCCGGAGACACGTGCGCGTGCAGTTGGGCGGTCGCTCATGGACAAAATTGCTTGCAGTGATACCGACTCATTCCCCCGACAACAAATGAATGAGAGTAACCAGTGCTATGAAAAAAGGATTGTATTGCATATGTATTGCACAGATCTAAGTTGATGGATAACACGGCGTGCCGTTCTGACAACGTTCTAAAGATTAGAAATGAAAACAAAGTATACAACCCCTTTCCTTTCATTTCATTTTTTTCCATTTTATTCTTGAAATACGATAATACATTTGTCCTCTGAGACGAAGAGACGTCCCCCCCTGACTGTGTGTGTGTGTGTGTGTGTATGGCTGTCTTTGTTTCTGTTTGCATGTGTGTTTCTGTATGCGTGTGTGTGTGTGTTGCAGCGTTACTATGTTTTGTCTGGTGATGAATGACTGGCAGATCTGAGATCTCCAAGACGAAAGTACGTAGAACAATGGCTCAGCCACTTCATGAATGAATGGATCAATCCATTGATCTGTTTAAATGTCTGTGTTTGTGCTCTCTGCGGCAGACGGGCCCCAGCTTCCCTGCACCCAGCGGCACGATTAGGAGACCCCCGCTGAAAACGCTAAGCAGTGCTAACGGCACACATCTGAGAGAGGCTTGAGGGATATTGAGTGTGTGTGTGTGTGTGTGAGAGAGAGAGAGTGCATGCATGTGTGATTGTGTGTGTCTGTGCGCATGCATATGTATGTTTGTGTAGATGCCTGTTTGCATGTGCCTGTATACTTTGTTTGCGTAAATGTGTGTGTGTGTGTGTGTGTGTGTGTGTGTGTGTGTGTGTGTGTGTGTGTGTGTGTGTGTGTGCGTGCACGTGCATACATACATACACGCGTGGGTGTGTGTATTGGATGCGTGTGTATGTGCGAGACTGTGCATGCATGTGTGTGGGTATGCCTGTGTAATGCATACATGTGTGCGTGCCTTTGGACGGGTGTGTCAGCCTATATGTGTGTGTAACACTGGAAACCTTTTGATATTTTCCCTAAAAAGCCACTTCTAATTGAAGCATGGGCACACCGCGGGAGACAGAGGAGGCTGTGTCACCTTTAACCCCGAGGAGGAGGAGGAGGAGGAGGAGGAGGAGGAGGAGGAGGAGGAGGAGGAGGAGGAGGAGGAGGAGGAGGAGGAGGAATGACTATTTACGGATGACATTTCAGATCACAGTAAGTCTGGCTCAACGAGCCATGGTGGAAGCAAATCCCTGCGTGTGCTGATTTGTGTTACATAGTTCATGTTGCGGAGATAAAGGTGTCGCTTGTGCTTGTTTACGTATATGTTGGTTTTTTTTGTCCCTCTATCTTGCTCAGTCTAGTCAAAGAAAAGACAATATGATGGACATTGCATTATCACATTATTCACATAAAAAATATGTGATGTGTAAACATATCTATCTTTCTGTGGCTAATGGTGCGTCATGTGTTTTGGTCTGGGAATATTTTGACGGAAATACATTTTCTTAGTCTTTTTGGTGTGGTAGTTGTTTGGGCTGGGTCAAACTATAGCAGTCCCATTTGTGTTATGTGTTAAGATGGCCACTTGCACGAGTCCACACCACAGATAGTGCTCGTGTTGTGGGTTTAAGTGCAATGGAAATCTGGTTCAAAGCTGTCTATTTTAAAATGCAAGGAGAAAAACACTCAGGCTCTTAAAAGCCTAATTTGCATGTGTGTGTAAATGAGGAAATTCTCCTTTAAAAATGCATGCGATATGATATCTCAAATGCTCTTTGGAGAAAAAAAAGAAAGCTTCGCCTTATTGCTGACAACCCAAAGTGCAGATGGGCATATTATAACATAGTTGTTACTGCCGAACGGGTTATGGTATTAGCGGTTCAAATAAAAGCAGAGCTGTGGTTGAGCTGCCATGAAAGGCAGAAATATGCATAAACGTTTTCACTCCATGCCTTCAAATTGAGGCAGAGCATATTTGTCCTTTTAAGAGCGAGAGTAGATACAAGCTATCATAAACCGCACACTTGTATATTTGACCACGATGGACCGTAGGCATTCAAAGAAATGTAAAAGCAGATAGGCTACTTAACATACTAATAACCTGGGTTTTACCATAGACCGCTCTGCGACGACGGAGAGAATAATGACCTCACTTTCGCGCACAGCACTCCCACCATTACAACCCAACAAACAAACCCTTCGTCATGAGAACAAACAGTCTTTAAAAATGCACCGTGTGTTTCGGTCGAGAGAGCAGATTGCTCACACGACGCTGTGTAAATGGTTTTTGGAAATACTATTATTAGCCTGGCGGAGAAAAAAAAAAGTCTGAATTGTGCCATGTGGTTTTATGAGTTAAATTGATTACGAGGGGCTCGGTTCGCACGCGGACAGATGGACGGGATCTGCTGGTGTTCCAGCACACCTGCTTTGGATTACCGAATGCGACAGGAAGACGATTCACCGACGCTCGATTAACGCCGACACTCGCGCCGTTAACTCCTTCTCGTTGGTGCTAGCGGTTTAGCAGGTTCAGCCGCAGGTTTATATGAGAGACAAAGGTATGGTTTGAATTATGAAAGATGTTTCCTTTACTCTTCAAAACCACTTCCCCGCCACCACCACCACCTCCACCACCTCCACAGCCCTCCTCCACCTTTTCAAAGCTTCTCTTTGTTTTGCACGTTAAGCAAATGGGTGCAAGCTGGCTTTGCCGTCGATAGACCAAACAAGGCAGAGGCAGATCAATGCCAAGGAAGGCTTTCCATTTAGGTTTGAATCCAACGCTAATCAGCTAATTAATTTGGCTCAATATAGTATCCTAAAGCTCCAATCAGTGGCAGATGCTACTCAAAGGCCTAATGGACCCACAAAGGTTTTTTCTCCTTTCACATTAGCTCTGACTTTGTTGGGCGGGGGGGGGGGGGGGGGGGAGTGGAAGGGCTCTTTGCAATCAGTGTTGCTGAACGCTGAAAAAAATGTTTGCTGTTGAGATAAAATTATTCCTGTCAGAAGAGGCTTTCCTCTTTTGGGATAAGGACGATAACATTGTAACAGCAGGGGCTCCCCCGAACAGCAGGCTGAGGTGAAGAGAAAGGGAGCATTACTCAATCCAATGTACTAACAGTTGTATGAAGGTAGTCGTGCTATGCCAATACAAAAAAAGCTTGTTGTATACCGAGTTCATCTGAGAGGCTGGTGTTGGAAGAAATGAATGCATGGAGTGAGTGGGCGATGGTCACTGGTCACACTTGGGTGGGAGGGTTCACGGTGATTCACACAGTTCAACTCACAGCACAAGGAGACCAGTAGGCCTAATATTTGTATCCCTTGTATTTATGTCATCATCACAAAATGCATTCAGAAAGGAAAACCGATAAGCTGTGTGCATAACGTGATTAATCACAGTCAAATGGGGCTCAGACAGACGTTTCATACTTGAGACATATTGCGAGAAAAAAATGAACGTATTTATACAGTTGCCGGTTTGTGTTTCTCGTTCCTGCTGTTGATTTTGGAGACCGACTGCACTGGCAGCTTCTCGATCCTTGTGGTTGTAGTTGAACAAAAAGCCTCCATATGATTGTGCGTCACATCTCTCTCCACGCATTTCACATCAACTCACCCTGGCTGAGTGATGGCCAGACTGTCAGATAAATGATTAAATCATTCTTTCCCCCATATAGAGTACAATATAGATATTGTGAGCGGTCCCGGGGTGGAGTTATGCGGTACAGCAGGGAGAGAGCTTTACTGACCCATAAACAAACATCCGATTTGGATCAATAAGCCGGAGTGGCCAACGCGGCCTTAAGATACCGGCCAATAAATCTCAGAGGGGGGTACGCTTTCTCCCTCATTAAATTATAAAGGATCCACAAGCCGTGAAACACAAGCGCTGAAGGATCCCCGCCGTGGCTAAAAATAGAGAGGCCCTAAACAAAAGAGGTATTTTTTTCTCTCTCTCTCTCTCTCTGTCTCTCCCTCTCCCTCTCTCTCTCGTCTGCATTGTTACTCAGGAATCCTTTTAACTCTCTCTGCACATCTTCCAACTGTATACCCCTTGGGGTCATGGGGGAAGTGTGCCAGCCAGGCATCGGCAAGCAGTCCGGTCCTGTTTGTTGGTGGCGTCGAAGACAGCGCTTACCGTGATGTCCGCAGCGTGGAAGATACAGCTGTCCCATCTATCTAGACACTACAGGGGGGGGGGGGGGGGGGGTGCAGTGCTCTGCTGTCACTCGGATCTCCGCGAGCATCCCGTAACGCGCATTTAAATTGCAAATCCACTTAAAGTACATAAGTCAAGGGAGCTCTCTCTGCTAAAATGCAAGCTGTGTTGCGTCTGGAAGTTTTTAAAAAATAATAGACCTTGCACTTAAGCGGA
>JAOPHQ010002497.1:0-15069 GCA_030340625.1 Merluccius polli | reverse complement strand
GAAATTCATAGTTTGTGTTCGTCTCTCACTGTTGTAGAGATATTTAAACATAAAGAAATGAAGAGCACATGAAGGTTGAAATCAGTTTGTAAAATCCACAATAATGTCCATTAGCTGAGACATGTCTCTGTAGTCTTTATTTGGGGGGGGCGATTGTAACCCACCCCAAATTATTTTTATTTTTATTGTTGTTGTTTTTTAAAAATCCTCGAGGCCAAGGGTGCCTTGTGGCGCCCCTCCAGCAGACGGCGCTCTAGGCGACCGCCTATGTCGCCTATGCCTAGAGCCGGCCCTGGAGCTGTGTGTAGTTCAGGTGGACGCAGTGTGTGTGAGGTCTTACGAACATGTAGACCACTCCTAGACATGTCCACTACCTTCTAGTATACAGCTTGACCACTCCTAGACATGTCCACTACCTTCTAGTATACAGCTTGACCACTCCTAGACATGTCCACTACCTTCTAGTATACAGCTTGACCACTCCTAGACATGTCCACTACCTTCTAGTATACAGCTTGACCACTCCTAGACATGTCCACTACCTTCTAGTATACAGCTTGACCACTCCTAGACATGTCCACTACCTTCTAGTATACAGCTTGACCACTCCTAGACATGTCCACTACCTTCTAGTATACAGCTTGACCACTCCTAGACATGTCCACTACCTTCTAGTATACAGCTTGACCACTCCTAGACATGTCCACTACCTTCTAGTATACAGCTTGACCACTCCTAGACATGTCCACTACCTTCTAGTATACAGCTTGACCACTCCTAGACATGTCCACTACCTTCTAGTATACAGCTTGACCACTCCTAGACATGTCCACTACCTTCTAGTATACAGCTTGACCACTCCTAGACATGTCCACTACCTTCTAGTATACAGCTTGACCACTCCTAGACATGTCCACTACCTTCTAGTATACAGCTTGACCACTCCTAGACATGTCCACTACCTTCTAGTATACAGCTTGACCACTCCTAGACATGTCCACTACCTTCTAGTATACAGCTTGACCACTCCTAGACATGTCCACTACCTTCTAGTATACAGCTTGACCACTCCTAGACATGTCCACTACCTTCTAGTATACAGCTTGACCACTCCTAGACATGTCCACTACCTTCTAGTATACAGCTTGACCACTCCTAGACATGTCCACTACCTTCTAGTATACAGCTTGACCACTCCTAGACATGTCCACTACCTTCTAGTATACAGCTTGACCACTCCTAGACATGTCCACTACCTTCTAGTATACAGCTTGACCACTCCTAGACATGTCCACTACCTTCTAGTATACAGCATGACCACTCCTAGACATGTATGCTGCGCTACGTTAAGCGTATACAGCTCACATTGCCTGGAGACAGTAGAAGAGTGAGACCTTCTGATCTCTAGCTCACATTTCAGTTTCTCGCTGAAGATCAGTCTGGCCACGCAAACTAAAACCCAAACAGTGGACAGACCAATCGGTGGGGGGGGGGGGGGGGGGCTTTTACTTCATTGATTTCCATACATGCCCTTACGTTGTTCAACAGATTCCAGCCAATCAGATGAAATAATAAGTGACTCTTGGTCTCTTGGCTCCTGCCGACTCCGGTCAGCAAAAACATGTGTGAGAAAAGTGTCTGGTGGGAGAAGTGTCTTCGCTGGGCTCCTCCACAGGACACAGGTAGAGGTTTGTATCAAACCGGTTTATTGGAGATGGCAAGATGGTACAGCCAGAGCAGATGTTAACATGCTGTCGTATGCTGTGAGTGTGGCTGTGTTCGAAACCGCATACTAACATACTAACATACTATTCATACTAAGTATGATGTCAAATTGAGTATGTAGTGCGTTCACACTGTAGTGAGAAATGCCGGATGTATACTAGAATAAAAAAACCAATATGGACCGGACAACTTTCTTTTTAATAACAATTGTAGTCACATAAAAGTAAACTACATTTGACCTCTCTGAGGGAGGGAAATAAGAAAAAGGCAAAATAATGAATGAACAGAGACCTGATAGGGACTAACAAGGGGAGCAATGGGAACATAGTAAGAATGAAACAAACACAACAGGAACAAAACGAAGGACACACAAACAAAGTAGTGGTTTAAACGTGTGTGTGTGTCAGCGTGGGCAGGTTGTGTGTGTGTGTGTCAGCGTGGGCAGGTTGTGTGTGTGTGTGTGTGTGTGTGTGTGTGTGTGTAAAATGATTGCATCTGATAAGAGTGATGGTTCAGAATGGAAGCGGATGATTGGTCAGAATGAAACCATGTGATGTGTTTTCCAGCTCATATAGCAGAGCTGAAGCATGAAAGCAGGGGAAGCGGTCCAGAGAGGAACCATGGCCTCCATCCATGAACTGGACTCTGGACTCCCTGTCCAGAGAGGAACCATGGCCTCCATCCATGAACTGGACTCTGGACTCCCTGAGGAACAGGAGAACTTGTCTTTGGACGCGAGGGCGACCAGGAAGAGAAGATCTGGTAAGACTTTTAGAGGATTTAAATACAGAAACAATCAGTAATAAAATAAGTTTTCAATGACATAAATCTCAAGCTTTAGTCTCCTAAATAACATGTGTACGTTCAAGGCAAACGACATACAGTAACGTTTCCAGACGACCTGTGATTATGTCCATGAGTTACGTACTATTACTAGGCATCGCAGTAGTTGTGTATTTTGTTATATATGTTTGTTAAAATACCAAAATGAGTAATAGTACGTAACACATGGACGTCATCGCAGGTCGTTTGTCTGAAAACGTACATTTATGTCATCAGTCAGTATTGATTAGCTACAAAACATGCCAAAGTGCAGAGTAGTTTTAGGAAGCAGAACTCAGGTTTAGTATTGTCATCGTTAATTATTAGTGGCAGTGTAACGTTACATTAGAGACAGGACATCTCAATAAAGTGTGCTCTAAATTCAACACAAGAGCTACAGTCAGGGTTGTAGGGGTTCACTGTATATATGCTTTATGTATCTGAATAAACGTCGAGTCTCTCCGAGTGATGCTGCCTTGTGTCACATTGCTTCCTGAGCTGCTCTGCTACAGAGACCAGAGAAAACTCACATTAGAGGACAACCTGCGCACAACACATCATTAACTCCTTATCTTGTCATAACCACCTGGGTTTTGTCGTGATAACGACTTTATTTGGTTAATCACGCCAAAACCAAGTAGTTTCTCTCGAGATCATGACTCATTTAGCTGTAGCCTGTAGACTTTCTACGGACCGGGTTGTGGACTTAGAGAAACTGCGGTCCAGTGTGTTGGTGAACGGCGACTCACTTGACCGCATGGTGAGAAGAGACGAGGAGAGCAACCATGGCACAACGTGAATAACGGATTATTGATGAATGCGTTAACTTGTGGACTAAACCAAGTTGGTTATGACGAGATAACCAGTTCATTATTCCAGGATCAAAACCAAGTTGGTCATGTGGACAACATACTGTCCACGCAGTATGAATATATGTGTGTGTGTGTGTGTGTCCTACCCTGAACAGTTATAAAGCCGTGCAGCTATGTGGCTCTGACCGTCGCACTGCTGTGTATTCTACAAGCAACTCTCAACATCTGCCTGCGCCTCTGTGAGTCATATCACCCTGAACTGTCACTACAATAATAGTAGTAAGAATGATGATAATGATAATAATAATCACGATAATAATAATAATGATAATAATAACAATAATAAGAAGAAGAAGAATAACTCCTCTGTCCTGTCCTAGACTCCTCGTGTCCTGTCCTAGACTCCTCATGTCCTGTCCTAGACTCAGTGACAGTTCGCACGGAGGAGAGACAGCGCGTAATTGATGCACTTGGTGAGTGTTTTAAAAATGTTATGAAATGAAATGTTTTCTTTTATTTAACCAGAAAGGTCCCATTGAGATACAATATCTCTTCTTCCAGCTGGTCAAGATCAGCGGTATATGTCAGTACAGAGAAAACAAGACAAGACAAAAAGCAACAAGCTAACACAAACACACAACATTTAACTAAAACACAGAACAAATAAGAAATCACACAGTTAAAAGAAATGTGCATGTTAAATACAGTGACATTGTTCTGTTAGAGATGTTTCTAGATCATTTTTTAAAAAATATCAAGAGAGGGTAATGAGTGCAAGTCAAGAATACTCTGAAGTTCATTCCACACAAAGGGAGCATATATTTGAAAAGCAGTTTTACCGTGAGAACAGTCAGTAACATTTTCTCTGATGATCGAGTGCTATATGTACCGGTACGCTGACTAAGCAAACTGCTAATGGAGTTAGGTAACTTACCCATTAAAGCCTTAGCAGTGAACATTAAAATATGAGATTTCCTTCTCAAGTATGATGATGTCCACTGGACCTCATGGAAGATTTGTATGATTTCTCACTAAAAAAGCCTTTTGATGGTAACAACCTTGAATGTCACACCAAATGATCGTGATAGTCACACCAAAAACCTCCATCTAATGCATCTGAACATTAAAACAAGGACAAAAAAGTACAGAAAATCTACTTGAAGGTAATGATATAATATAACATCTGACTCTGCATGTCATTCGGCTCTTTCCCCTCTTCCTCAACCCCATAATCTGTCCTACATATGGGTGTCCTCCATGTCACTTTGAATCCCTACAAGGACCAGTGTGCTGCTCATGAGGAAGCAGCTTGCTCCATTGCGGTCTGACTGAATGACGGCCCATCATTCAGGACATGGAAAGTGTCGATTGCGTGGTTGTTCATTTTCTATAAATCATCTCTAACTGGCTTTACGTGGGCCAAGACTGCATGTTTATTGTGGCTTAAGGACGACGATGCATCAAATAAATAATACAAATATTAGCAAAAACATGAGTTGAAAGTAAATAATTAGTTATAGCAGCCAATAATTAGCTATAAAATTCAAATAAATAATGATTCTGTGTGTATGTCATTCATATCATATGGTGTAAGGGATCCTATGGTGTGACAGGAAAACGGTCCCACAACATGATATCAGTGTCACACCATATGATGTTTTGTGCACTCAGCACAATATTGTGCCTTCTAGTTATTAGCCAGCATACAATGAGCACATTGCAACATGGTAGCATATATTTAATGTTTTAAGGACAAATTATTCCTTTCATATTTTTTAAAAAGCGTCACATGCCTGGACTTTGAAAAGAGTAGACTCTGAAGTAGACTCTGTGTTGGCATAATACACTTTGTGCAGGAGAGTTGATGAATTGATTTAATAATATGTATGTTGACATAAAGCAGCATCTTCTTAACAATATAAGAGTGCTTCTTGACAAATGAAGTCATTATTTAGATGTCACCTCAACCACCCTTGATTACACCTTCAGTGCATTCATTTTATTCTCATGTCTGGCCGTCCAAAACCAAACCCTCAACACACGCCCACTCCCTGCTCCACCAATCAGATATCAGCTGAACCTCCGCAGAGACGATGACTATTAAAAACAGTAAGATGAACAGTTCTGTGATTATTAGTTTTCCTTTCCATTACAGGTGAATTTACACGACTAGGCTGGCTGTATTACGACCACAGACTCTACTATATTTCTACTGCTAAGAAGAACTGGACGGCCAGTAGAGATGACTGTCTGGAGAGAGATGCAGACCTGGTAGTCATCAACAGCAGAGAAGAACAGGTAACAGAGTGTGTGTGTGTGTGTGTGTGTGTGTGAGAGAGTGTGTGTGTGTGAGTGGTGTGTGTGTGTGTGTGTGTGTGTGTGGGGGGGGGGGTCATTTTTCAGTCAGTCAGCTGTGTTGCCATGACAACAGATAACATTACTATTTGAAACAGGAGTTTGTTAGCAGCCTGGCGGGTTATCAGTGGTTCTGGATTGGACTGAGTGACGGAGACCCAGAGGGGACCTGGAAGTGGGTGGATGGTACCAACATGACTTCAAGGTAAGGATGGTGACTCTATTCAGCAGCATTTCTTCTCTGGGTGGCATCACCTCAACACTGTGCTGCACTTTCTATTCTGTCTGCTTTTCAGTTTCTGGGGACGCGGTCAACCAACCGATGCTGGAGGAGGAGATGACTGTGTGGCAACATCACTGGGGAAAGACTGGCATAATGGATGGTGTGCTGATCAATACCGCTGGATCTGTGAGAAGGTCCTGGTCCTGGATCATCTGGAAGCTGAACTGAACAAAGAGGGTCTGTAGACTTTGTTTGAGTTCATGTGTTGAGAATTGTAAATTCTTTCTATTTCTGTTTAGACGTTCAGATTCACTGCACACAAATTAACTTTGATTGTTTGATTGAAGCGATGAACAATATTGATTACACCGATGAGAACATCACTGGTGATAATGACATCATGTTTAGATCACTTTGTAGTGGGTCAATCTCAGGTCTGGTATTATGTGGTGTTACATCATGCGGATAACCGGTCTGACCACTGCCCCCTCGTCTTGAGTCTGACATGGAGCTGAGGCTGGGTCTCAGGGGGGGGGGGGGTAACCATAACCATATGCTAACCATATGTGTGCTGACCCTGATCAGGAAATGGATTACTGCTATGATATTCAATCATGTAGGCGAGAAAATAACCCCTAGGTGTGAACCTCCCGGCACACGGACCGCCGGTCGGGATGATGAAGCGTGTCCAGAAGGGACCAGGCTATCTTCTGGGTCCGTCTAGCGGACGGGTACTGCCAGTGTGTCCTGAAGGGACCAGGCTATCTTCTGGGTCCGTCTAGCAGACGGGTACTGCCAGTGTGTCCTGAAGGGACCAGGCTATCTTCTGGGTCCGTCTAGCGGACGGGTACTGCCAGTGTGTCCTGAAGGGACCAGGCTATCTTCTGGGTCCGTCTAGCGGACGGTACTGCCAGTGTGTCCTGAAGGGACCAGGCTATCTTCTGGGTCCGTCTAGCGGACGGTACTGCCAGTGTGTCCTGAAGGGACCAGGCTATCTTCTGGGTCCGTCTAGCAGACGGTACTGCCAGTGTGTCCTGAAGGGACCAGGCTATCTTCTGGGTCCGTCTAGCAGGACGGTACTGCCAGTGTGTACTGAAGGGACCAGGCTATCTTCTGGGTCCGTCTAGCGGACGGTACTGCCAGTGTGTACTGAAGGGACCAGGCTATCTTCTGGGTCCGTCTAGCGGACGGGTACTGCCAGTGTGTCCTGAAGGGACCAGGCTATCTTCTGGGTCCGTCTAGCGGACGGGTACTGCCAGTGTGTCCTGAAGGGACCAGGCTATCTTCTGGGTCCGTCTAGCGGACGGTACTGCCAGTGTGTACTGAAGGGACCAGGCTATCTTCTGGGTCCGTCTAGCGGACGGTACTGCCAGTGTGTCCTGAAGGGACCAGGCTATCTTCTGGGTCCGTCTAGCGGACGGTACTGCCAGTGTGTACTGAAGGGACCAGGCTATCTTCTGGGTGCGTCTAGCGGACGGTACTGCCAGTGTGTGAATGGTGTGTTTGGACGGTGCATCTCTAGATACCTGTTGTACAGCGTTCACTCATCTCCTCTTCCTTTCTGACGTTCAGTGATGCGGGAGGAGGTCCCCCAGATCTATGACACCCCCTTTTCCATGACGGTGTCTGTGGGCAATACGGCCAGCTTCTCCTGCCGTGCCCGGGGCCGACCTCAGCCCACTGTCCAGTGGCTACTAGACGGCCGGCTCCTGGAGACGGACGGGACAGACAACCGACCAGAGTCTGTGGTCAGGATGGACGGGGAGAACCTCATCCTCAGAGGTGTGAGGTCTGGTGTGGAGACGGTCCTCTGCATGGCGACCAACAGCGCTGGCACAGCCAATCACACAGCCTGGCTGCTTGTCTATGGTAAGACCTGGACCCAAGGAGAGATGTCTGCTTGTTGGTTTAGTCATAACATTGTTGTTGATATATTAATGATGGGCAGATTTTGTGTTTTTCTCATAACAACTTAATAGTTTTGCTTCATAGTTTTGAAAGCAATATTTCACCCATTTTTCATATTTTGCTTCAAACTGCTGTAGGTACGATTCAAGAGTTGTAAAGAGAGAGAGTAGAAAAGAGAGGAAGAGAGACAGACTTTGAAACTAAAACCTCCCTCTCTGCTCCCTCCCTCCCTCCCCCCTCTCTCCCTCCCTCCCTCCCTCTCTGCTCCCTCCCTCCTCCCTCTCTGCTCCCTCCCTCCCTCCCTCTCTGCTCCCTCCCTCCTCCCTCTCTGCTCCCTCCCTCCCTCCCTCTCTGCTCCCTCCTTGCTAGTTTCTCCACCGTTGAGAATGGTTGCATTTCACACACCTAAAGTATACTCTTGCAGGATGAATTCTCTGTTTAGCTTTAGCATCAGAGCTAACAGTAGGCTAACTCTTGCAGGATGAATTCTCTGTTTAGCTTTAGCATCAGAGCTAACAGCAGGCTAACTCTAGCAGGATGAATTCTCTGTTTAGCTTTAGCATCAGAGCTAACAGTAGGCTAACTCTTGCAGGATGAATTCTGTTTAGCTTTAGCATCAGAGCTAACAGTAGGCTAACTCTTGCAGGATGAATTCTGTTTAGCTTTAGCATCAGAGCTTCCCCACACGTCGTTTAACCCTCTCAGCGTCTACTACACAAGGTCAGGTCTCTATTGTGGTCTACTACACAAGGTCAGGTCTCTATTGTGGTCTACTAAACAAGGTCAGGTCTCTATTGTGGTCTACTACACAAGGTCAGGTCTCTATTGTGGTCTACTAAACAAGGTCAGGTCTCTATTGTGGTCTACTACACAAGGTCAGGTCTCTATTGTGGTCTACTACACAAGGTCAGGTCTCTATTGTGGTCTACTACACAAGGTCAGGTCTCTATTGTGGTCTACTAAACAAGGTCAGGTCTCTATTGTGGTCTACTACACAAGGTCAGGTCTCTATTGTGGTCTACTAAACAAGGTCAGGTCTCTATTGTGGTCTACTAAACAAGGTCAGGTCTCTATTGTGGTCTACTAAACAAGGTTTTCCTTTAACATTCAACAGAAGTTAGACCAGATGGTTGGCTGCATTTCGACCACAGTCTCTACTATATTTCTACTGCTGAGAAGAACTGGACGGCCAGTAGAGATGACTGTCTGGAGAGAGATGCAGACCTGGTAGTCATCAACAGCAGAGAAGAACAGGTAACAGAGTGTGTGTGTGTGTGTGTGTGTGTGTGTGTGGTGGGGGTCATTTTTCAGTCAGTCAGCTGTGTTGTCATGACAACAGATACAATTACTATTTGAAACAGGAGTTTGTTGGCAGACAGGCGGGTAATCACTGGATTGGACTGAGTGACGGAGACACAGAGGGGACCTGGAAGTGGGTGGATGGTACCAACATGACTTCAAGGTAAGGATGGTGACTCTATTCTGACTTTTCTTTCAGACTGATAACCGACACGTTAACCGGTCATTAACCGTTAACGGATGAGAATAAATGTGCTATAAAAATGGACAAATGTCTGTGACCCATAAAATAATAAAGGGTTAGGGTTATAATTTATTGGATGTATGTGAAAGCACATTCACATCCTATCACATTCAGCAGAACGTTGCTTTTATTTTGAAATCAGTGCTTGCACGCTCTTACCGTGAAGCTTAGTATCTACGCACCGTAAATCACCGTGACAGTGACAGAGTGGCATCACCTCAACACTGTGCTGCACTTTCTATTCTTTCTGCTTTTCAGTTTCTGGTTAAGCGGTGAACCAAACGATGGTGGAGGAGTAGAAGACTGTGTGGGAACATGGGGGTACGGCTGGAATGATGGACCGTGTACTTATCAACGCCACTGGATCTGTGAGAAGGTCTGAGTCCTGGATCATCTGGAAGCTGAACTGAACAAAGAGGGACCTGTTGACTTTGTTTGAGTTCATGTGTTGAGAATTGTTAATCCTTTCTATTTTTGTACAGTATACGATACTATTTAGTATATTTACACTTTAATGATATTATTAAGGCTACATGTCCTCTGCTCTGTACTTACTGTTCTTTCACCTGTAAAATCAATAAAGTACATCTCGAGGGCTTGGAACCAGAGGGGCGTAAGTTGCATTTTGGGCGAAAATGAGTTCTATATATCAAAATAAAGGTTGTGATGAGCTCTATCTAGTTGTGCCAAAAAGACGCATCAGAAATCAACCTGTATTGAATAAAGCAACAAAACAACAAAGACCTAACACAAAAGCTTGAGCACTGTTTGGAGCCAGAGGGGCGTATGTCCACTTATGCCCTTCTGGCTCTAAAAAATACATGTATGGCCTACACATTGTTTGGAGCCAAAAGGGCGCAAGTCCACTTACGCCCTTCTGGCTCTGAACAATACAAGAGCCTACAGTATTTTTCAGAGCCAGAAGGGCGTAAGTGGGTGGTGCCCCTAAACAGCACTAGCTAAAATGGCTGACACGCATGCTGCACACATGGAACTGTCTGAGGTAGAACAAATTTTGATGAATATTATGAAGCAAACGGATGAATCTTGAGAAGAAGTGGAAGATGAAGAGATGTTTTTGTATGCTGCTCCTCACTTGAGTGTTGAAAGTAAGACACCATGCATTGATAGTCTAGCCTTGTTGGCCTAGCCTAGCATGCTAATACCTTTGTCTTGGTCTAATCTGGCTAACTGTGATTTAAAGTAGCCTAATATTCTGGCATAGAATATTTTTTTGAACATTCACAATCAACTTAACTCTAACCCTGAACGACTAGATTCAGGGAATTCATGTAGGATATTAATACATACTGTATGTAAATCATAAAGGGAGAGAGCTGCATGAGGTGAGGGAGAGAGACCGGCTTGAGGGACACATGGAGACAGCACATGATGGAGAAAGTGAGTTCTGACTTGCACTTTTGAACATTAAGCATAACCTAATTTAATCCTTAATCATTCAGTTCATGTAGGATAATGGTAAATATTAATGTTTAATCGTTTAGGGACACAACCACATGAGATGAGGGAGAGAGATGAGGAGATTGGAGAGAGAGACACACATTGAAACAGCACAAAATGGAGGGAGAGAAACAGAGCGAGAGATCATGCAATTGATGAGGGACACACAGAGACAGAAGAAGCTCCAGGAAGTGAGACAGTTATTGTGCTTGAAGTTGTTCAGGAGGGAGAGGCAGACAATGGACAGGAGGAGGATGCCAACACACAAAGAGGGAGAAAAAGACAGAGAAATGTTGACAACTGGAAAAATAACAAACGCAAGAGGTTAAGAAATTCTGGCCAAAGCTACATGAATTCACATGGCATTCAGGTCCCAAGAAGGATGAGGGAGAAGAACTGTGCCTCCTGTCGCTACAAATGCAATGAAAACTTCCCTGAGGAAGTGAGGGAAAAAATATTTGAATATTATTGGGAGATGGGAGATGCAGCGAGGCAGAAAGACTTCATTGTCAATCATGTTGTCAAAAGAGAGAAAAGAAACAGGGAAACAATCTCAAGAAGAAATCATACATTTGCATATTATTTAACCTCAGAGGGAAGACAGATTAGGGTATGCAAGGACTTTTTTTTGAAGACCCTTGATGTGTCAGAGAAATTTGCAAGGTCTGCAGGCAGCCATACCTCTAGTGAATTGGGAATTACCCCTCCGAGCAAGAAAGGGCGGCATGCACCTCAAAACAAAGTCCCCGAGAGTAGCAAAGATAAAATACGAGAGCATATCAATTCTTTCCCAAAACTTGAATCCCACTACTCCAGGAAAGATACAAACAAGCTCTACTTGGAAGGATCTCTGAATTTGCCAAAAATGTATGCACTGTATAAAGAGAAATGCGAACAGGAGTGGAAGATTAGTGGAAGTCTTTATAGAACAGTGTTTGACAATGAGTTCAATCTTGCCTTTCACACTCCGAAGAAAGATGCATGTAAATACTGTGAGTGGTACCAACGTTTAGAAGAGAGTGAGAAGACAAATCACAAGGATGAGTATGATGCCCACCAGTTAAGAAAGACCCAGGCCAGAGAACAAAAAGAAAATGATAAAAAGAAAGCAAAAGAGCATGAGTCATACAAGGCTGTCACTTTTGACCTGTAACAAGTGTAAACCACTCCCTGGAGCAACGTAAGTAGCCTGTTCTACTCACGCAAGCTAAGTACGTACAACCTCACTGTCTATGAATTAGAGAGTAAAGATGTCGAGTGTTACATGTGGCATGAGGGGGAAGGCGGCCGTGGATCTTCAGAGATTAGCACATGTGTTTACAAGTACCTTAAAGAACTTAGTCCACATGTAAAACATGCAGTTCTTTATTCAGATACTTGTGGTGGACAGAACAGGAATGCTGCCTTTAGCACGATGTGTCTGCGTGCTGTCAGCTCACTGCCCCTCTCCACTATTGACCATAAATACATGGAGTCTGGTCACAGCCAGATGGAGTGTGATAGTGTGCATGCTGCAGTGGAAACTGCAAGAAGAAAAGTTTCTATCTACTCCCCTGATGGCTACTACACACAAGTGAGAATGGCAAGAAAGAACGACCCATACGGTGTACATGAACTTGGACACAAGGAGTTTCTGGACTTTAAGTCCCTCTCCAACCACATACTCAAAAACAGAACAAAAGACAATCAGTTCATTGGCAGAAGATTAAATGGTTCCGTTACACGAAAGATGAACCAAAAACAATCTTCTTCAAATATGATTTCACCGCCCCAACCTTCCGAAAACTGACGGTGGCACAACAGGCAACAAGAGGCACCAGGACCACACACCCCAGCTCAATATATGAACGTCCTCCAGGGATCAGTGCCTTAAAGAAAAAAGACCTACTCACCCTGTGCACCAATGGGAGTATTCCTCACTGTTATGCAGAGTTCTATAACACTCTGACAGTGGGCAGTGAGTGAACAGATAAGTGAACTAAAAATTGAAATGCGTAATAAACAAGAGAACTGCAATTAAACTGTATGAAATTAAATGTTAAACTGTTTGAAATGAAATACATTAATGTGAACTCACGAATAAAAATTGAAATTAAACTGTTTGAAATTAAGTGTTAAACTGTTTGACATGATTGAATGTAAACTCATGAATGAGAATTGAAATTAAACTGTTTAGAAATGAAATGTTAAACAGTTTGAATTGATGAAATGAAATGACTATGTATACAGTATTTTAAATAATGAAACAATTACTCATGAAGTTAGAGTGTTTTTAACCAATGTTTTGACCAATAATTTCTGCATTGATCAGCAGATATGCCCTATTTTTCTTTAGAAAAATTGGAAATGTTTGGTGCCAAAAAGGAGTATTTGATGTTTTTGCCATATTTTTAAGATTTTACAAGGTTTTAGAATATGTTCATTGTGTTAATATGCCATAATATGTTCACTTAAGTACTTACTCATATAAGTATGTATGTGGTTGCAATGTTGTGGTTGAAGGTTAATAAATACAGTTGATTGAAGTGTGGTCAAAATTTTGTTTTGGCTCCCCTGTAAAGTTTGTCAAATGCCACTTACGCCCCTCTGGTTCCAAGCCCTCGATCTGATCTTTTCCTTTATTGCCTCTTCATTGCGTCCTCTCCCGCTACAGATGAACAGATGAATACTACAGTACTATTACAGTACCGCTGTAGTACTGCTACAGTAGTACTACTGTACCGCTACTGCCGTGGAATATATGAACTATACAACACATACAATATATAAGCGTCTATAATATACAGGTCATTAAATAAGCCTCAAAGTCTCTCTGCACCTAGAAATCTCTCTCTCTCTCTCTCTGGTCTACAGCGACCTCTAGTGAGAAAACAGTATCTGAATACACAACATATTTCCCCTTTGTTTAGGAAGCTTACCAGGTAAAATAAAGATAAATACACAGTCTCTAAAATAACTTAAGACCTCGACTGTAATCTAATGCAAACTTAAAGGTCTTCCTTATCTCACATAGCATTAACTTAACTTGTCACAAACTGAAGTAAGCAAAACAAGTTTACAAGGCATTGGCACCTGTCTCTATAGAGCAGTGGTTCCCTATCTGTGGGGCGCGGCCCTCTAGTGGGGCGCGGAGGTACTGCAGGTGGGGCGCGAGAGGCCTTTCAATTGAAAAAAAAAAATCATGATATAGCCCTATGTACAGGTATGTATACTAAAATGTAGTATACATACATAGGGCTATATTCAACATTTCTGTTGAATCTATATACCTGTCATTTATGAATGAAGAAATGTTGAATATATGTATGTATAATAAATGTTCAATGTATGAACCTGCCATTTATGAGTGAAGCAATGTTGAATTTATGTATAATACATGTCTTTTATTCCAATCAAACCAATAAAAAAAGGAATGCTTAAAACAAATCAATGAATGTTTATGAATTCAATGTGCCAACCTATGTAAATCAAAATGTAGGCTTAGCACACATGTAAATATGTTGGAACAGTTTGTGATTTAAAAAAATAAAATGTGTGGACAAAATGTGTCTCAGAGATATGAATAGGATAAAAGTTTGGGTGGGCCTCGGAAGATTTTCAGAATTGAATTTGGGCCTCAGCAGTCAAAAGTTTAGGAACCTCTGCTATAGAGTATCTTAACCAAACCACTTTGACATTATAGTTCACTTTGTCATGTTCAGATATGATACACAGTCGGGTTTTTCAATATCCAACATTTATTAATGTATTTATTTTCACATTGTCATTCCCTCTTTAATGTTTCCCCCCAAAAGGCCATGAGAACAATTAATGTTCATAACCGTTAATCCACGCAGGCTTCTTTCTGACCCTGGCGGGTTGGTGTCACCATCCAGCGGTTGTGCAGGCTCAGGTACTGGAGGAGGGCGTGCAGTGATGTCCGTTGTACTTTCTGGGACCAGAGAGAGGTGAGTAGCGTTCCATGTACGTCCATCCTCCAGCATATCCGCACTTGAACCAGCTCTCCGTACCGCCCTGGCAGGTCCCTGGACCTTTGACAGTCCTTTCTTAACATGGAAGGGTTTCCTTACTCTGACTAGGCTTCCCTCTTTGATCCTTGGCACTCTTGCACCTCTCCTCACATCTGTATATGCTTTCGGTGCGTTTTGTTTGGAGAGGACAGGATTTCGCAGCTGCTTCTCCGGCAGCATAGTGGATTTGCTTGCCGGGCCGATGTTCAC
>JAOPHQ010002496.1:0-14548 GCA_030340625.1 Merluccius polli | reverse complement strand
AAAGTATCGACAAGAGAGCATGGGCTACAGCACATTACGCTACAGTTAAAACAAAAACTACATAAAACAGAAAGTCTAAATATTAGGGGCTGCGGTCTTGCTCGCGTATTCAGTACGGCTGCACGATTATTAATTGAATCGTGGTCGTGCATGAACTCAATGTGTGTGTGCGTGTGTTGCTTTTCAAAGCCACAGTTAAATCAAGGGCCGCTATCTCGATCTCCAAGAGTCATAGAATTTGTAATCACTCGATTCTGTAATTAAAGTGTGATGTAAATATATAATTGGAGACTTTTAAAGTGTTTGATTAGGCAGTGAGTTGGCCTAATGAATATTGAGGATTCAAAGGCAGTGTTGTTTTTTCAATGTTTTCACTCTAATTGCGGTAAGATGCACCAAGACTGATAAACAACAGATACATCAGCTTAGTCAATCAATAATTTAATTGGGAGTAGCTTATCGATCCCATTTCATTTTTTTTTGGGGGGGGGGGGGGAAATCTTCACTCGATGCAACAGGTAGAACTCACAAATGGTGCCACAACGTTTCTAATTATTTGTATTATTAATGTACCACTGCGGAAATGGCAGAGCGCCATAATATTGCCATAAGTACGATTACAGAAATAAACTGCAGTGGACGAAAATTTTAAAAAAGTATTGACAGGATAATCATCACAAGAAGCACGTTCAAAAATAAAATATTTACTCCAATTTAGTTATTTATCACACTTTTCTACCAAAGCAAAAGGTAGGGGGTTTTGTGCATTTTGCTCAGGGGTGCCTACGGGTAAACGGGGGACAATAGGGATCAAACCCAGAACCTGTCCTGTACACCCTGATGTCATGCATCCCACAGGATGTTGAGGAGCAAGATTAAAAAAACTATAATAAATAATAAATAAACCAAATCTAATACGCTCGCCGTTCCGTTACCGACCACAAACCTGGCAAACAGCTCGAAAAAACAAAACACAGACTCGTCTCGCTGCTGGACTCGACCGCTCCGACTGCAACGACACGAATAAACACATGTCCAAAAAAACCCGAAAGACCATCCATAATGTTACTTGTTTTGTGCTGATTCCGATAAACAGAGACAGTGCAAGAGAGAGAGAGAAAGAGAGAGTGCTGACATCAAGTGTATCTCCAGGGTTGTGCGGGAGAGAGAGAGAGAGAGGATGTCAAAGTTTGCTAAGATCAATAGTGAGCATCAGAGGCCCTCTGCTGATGGTTCACTCTGCAGAATCTGTTTTACTTATTCATCCTCTCACTTTGTCTTTTTCAAGTCCTCCTTCGTCTCCCACCACCAGAGAGAGTGCATGGGTGGTGAGAGAGAGGAGAAAGGAAAATATGCTGACAAACAGTTGCCGTACCGATTGCAGCATCCAGGAAGCCATGGGATTGAAGCGCAGTGCTGCTTGACCCGCTGTATGGCGTTATTGCACATATGATCCGCCCATATCTGCCCATATCCGCCCATATCTGTCTGACTGTGTGTGTTTATATGTATGTTTGTGTTTGTGTGCATATACATGCTATATGGGTGTAGGTTTGAGGTTTGTATGTGTTAATGTGTTTGTGTGTGTGTATACATGTATACATATAGATAGATAGATAGATAGATAGATAGATAGATAGATAGATAGATAGATAGATAGATAGATAGATAGATAGATGTGTATGTGGGTGTTTATATGTGTGCATGCTTGTGTGTTCCTGTGTGACTGCATGTGGGTGCATGCATGATTATGTGTGTGTGTGTGTGTGTGTGTGTATCTGGGCACGCATGTAGGGAGCGGAGATGACACAGGTTTGATTGACAGCCCGAGCTCTCCGCAACACTAGCACGGACCCCTGTAAGGCCCGCCCCCAGCCTTGTCACCTGACACTTCCCTGAGTCCTCACCCCCCTCCTTACACCCTCTCCTACGTGCTTGCATTAACAGTGGCTGATGTGCTTCTTATACTTTTTTCCCCCCTTCTTCCTCAGGCAGACAACCCCCCCCCCACACACACACACACCCTCGCCCCCTACCCCACGATGGACTATTCAGATTAATGTCCGTGTTTGACAAACGGGCAATAACCGAGCGAATCTTCCCTCCAGATTGAAATTGAATTTGTGCAGGAGAAGATGAGAGAGGAACCGGCTGAAATAAGGTGGCTCCCACAGCTGCTCTTCCTGAAGGTGAATTCATTTGAATGTATTAGAGTATTGAGAAGGAGAGCGAGGGAGAGAGAGAGAGAGAGAGAAAAAGAGAGAGCACCACAACTTGGCCTTTTCACAAGGGGCGGCCGACAGGGCTGCTGTCTGTCTACAGCACCGGTTTGGGGGGGGGGGGGGGGGGGGGGGGGTTGTCCTCAATGTTTTTTTTTTTGATGATGTGGCTAACATACAGCAGTCTTTCCTAGCAGAGCTGGTCTTTCTTCGGTACGCCGCATGGGTACACTCAAGCTACAGCCTGGGTGTCACATTGGTTTCTAGGAGACAAAAATACAACTTCCGAGTCGTAAGTCGTAAGTCATTTCCATATATTTTTCATATCTTAATGAATAGCTGACAGGGAACATGAAATAATCTGATTTTAGTAACGTGCACATCAAACATAGATTTCAAACAGTCGGGCGCACATTCATCCCAGTGAAATTGGGTGCGAGCAATACAAGTCCATACAGAGTTCAGCAAGCCTCTTGAGGTCCCGTCTCCAGTTCATTTCTATGTCACCAATCAAAACACTGGATTACAATAATGATAATGATGAAGGCTCTTGCCCAAAGGTGCCTACATGCTGCAGACACCCACAACCTTTTGGCTGGGAGTCAAACACCACCGGATTACCCCCACCCTAGTCTCATCAATCAGACTTTAGATTCATATCCAAAGTTTGATAGCAGACGAGATCAACTCGGGTGAACGGGGCGTTTCACTGTCGTTCACTTCATGTTTGTTTCGATCAATCATGTTGCTGGTCAATCAAGGTTTCAAATCAACACTGTGTAGACTGGCCGCTGTAGAAATGCACTTATTAAAATCCCCTTCTGAAACCTTCATCCACTCGCGTAAATGAGTTTTCTTTGGTAGAATATCTCCATAACGAAACAGGAAACAAGGTGTTGCCGGCCCAGGCTCTGTGCCGTCTCCCCCCAGAAGTTCTGCTATAACATAGTAGGACTGCTGGATCCAAGATTCCCCCCACCGCAACTTATCCAATTAAAGAATTCCCCCCATGATATTTAATGTGATTTAAGCAATCTATTGTAACTCAGTGTTTCAGAAGTTACTGCCTTATTTATCCTGGATGTACTGGGAATTTGGAAAGGTATAATTTGTATATTTAACAGCATCAGACAGTCATAATGGGCCATTACACTGTAATGACACTCCAGTAATGAAGATGTAAAAATATAAAATATGTGTTATGCATTCAATGGCGCCGGCTGTGGTTTATATATATGCCTATAAAACACATTGAGGAGGGCTTTTTAAGTGTGTGTCCCTGATATAACAAGGAGCTTATTGTTTTGCGATGTTCAGCCGCAGTTACAAAATGTAAGAGGGTTAACAGGAATGTGTTCCTGGGACAGTCAGGATTGCACGCGCACACACACACAATACTACCGACCTTCTCTCACCCCTTCCTTTTTAAAAGTGGCCAAACAGGCCACATTGCATCACTTCTGACCAATTCCTAGGATGCATACACTTATCGCGGAAACAAAATGGAGAAAGGGACTCGCAAATTAGACGGGGGGCATTAGAAAGGGCCTGGCCAGGGGATATTTCATTTTATGTTTCACTTTCTTTTTATGATTTAAAACGCTTAACGCCCTCTTCTCTTGTCCACTATTTCAATGTACTTATAGTGTGCTTAGGATTCAATTCTACACTCCATATTTCTGATATATTATTAATATTTACCATTTAGCTGTTTAGGACAGCTGATTCCTAACTGGGGGTATGTTGACTCCTTGAGCCAGTTCCAAGGAGTTTGATGAATATGATACTGATGGTTGCTGACCAAGTAAGTTCAAACTCAGAATCTTTGGGATGGGAGTCAAGCAACCGAGCCCAGTGTTTCCCAACCTTGGGGTTGCCTGGTATGCTAATGAAGATTGCTGACTCTATAGGTGCATTTTTGTTTAAAAAAAATGTAATGTTTGAAAGGCCTATAGGAAAGCCCTAACATTTATATGTGAAGAGACTGCCTAATGACGCATACCCACTAAACTACGAGCTAAACTACTAAAGATGGCTAAATACTTGATGTGGCACAGTGCGAATACATTCACTGGGGCATGTACAAAAATGTCTGATGTTGGGGTTTGATTCATAATTTTCGGCCGAGGCGTTTCCACCCCCGCCAAAAACAGGCCACCGGCCCCACCGACGTGAGAGCCATAAGACCTTGGCGTAGCCTTGACCACCATCGCTAACAATACAATCAGGATGAAAACATTCTTCATGGTGCACAATTAGTGCCGCATATAAGGTGGGGATTTGCATGCTAACTGACGACGGGGAGGGAGGAAAAAATAAATCCATAATTTTGAATTCAGTGATCTCACCATTAATACTTATGAGACATTAATAAGTACACATAGCCTACAAGCAGATATTCATTTAATGTCATGGGGGTAGTGTCTTTCTTGCTTTTTAATTAAGGCCAAGGCTATGAATGTTTAATCAGGGCTAATAAGCAGATAGATGATTAGTTCTATCATCATAGGTGATTAGTTGCATCATTCTTTATATGTGTGTCAAGACCAAATCCAATTTGCTTACTACGGTCTAACCCTGTTAAAAGCTTAAAGTCTTTTACTGTACATGTCTCCCATAGGAAAGAAAACAGCAGCAAACCCAACAACAAATACTAAATCTCTAATTTGTGTAAATATGCGTAAATATGTGCACTAAAGTTTTCTACCTGGTTTTATTTTTAGAGACTTGGTTGTTCAGCAGTTGAAATCTTTTGTAGTGACTTAGATATTGAGTATATTTACAATTTCAGGAATATTTTCTATTCCTTTTTGCTAAATTTAACTTGAGATGGCGACACTTCACAATTAATTTTAATTTGCATTTCACACACCACGTGACATCGCCTCTCTCAGACATGCCACGGTCCTGCACTTTCCCTTTCACTTGAAACAAAAACAATTTCATTTGATTGGGGGTTAATTAGCTTGTGCCACAACTTGTCTCCACTTTTTTGGTAAGATTTGTAATACAAATATGTAGCCAATAATGAATTTAGCAAGGAATGTGCTAAAATAAATTGATTGTAGTTCATCTCTGCGGGAAGAGAGAGAAGAAGGAAGGTGGATTTAAGGTTTTTAATGCCACTTTGATGAAAATTGAACTTTACCAACAATGGAACTTGAAACTACAACGAAACATGAAGAAAATGTGTTTTCCTGCAAGATGGTTTTGTCGTCAGATGGCATAGGTTGAGATTAAACAATTCACAGTTAGTCACTGAAATCACAGACTAAAAATGCATTCCTCTCTCCAAAAGACGGTACGCTCTTGTTCAATTGAGACAGCTCACGGCCCATCAACGTTGTCTTGTCACTTTTCAAACAAGACCCTCTTCAAGCCTTGACCCCCCCCCCCCCCGTCTACATTTCATACCAACCAACATCATCAAAAGGAGCCCTCTTCTCCCGATAGCCCCCTCCTTCAGCATCCTTTGACAGGAGCCCTCCCTGACCCCATGTCTGTTGATCCGGAGCCAAACCTTCCCAGAACCCTGGTACCCGAGGAACCGCTGGGTCCCCGGTCCAAGACTTGAGCACCGAAGCCAGGCTGTCACACAAACTGACAAGGGTGGGACCATCGAAAACCGTCGTCTCATTTCGAACTACAACTATAACCCCCTGTTCGGTAGGTTGGGGATGGGGAGGGGGGGGGGGGGGGGGCAAGGTTGGAGAGCAAAAGGAGGGCAGTTGAAGATGGTCGTCCATGTCTAGCTAGAGTCTGTCACATGAATGGTGTCCTGGGACAGTGTGAGAGGAGTCATGGCGGGGGGATTGCTGCCATGGCGTCTGGAAGACGACATCAGAAGTGCCTTTTGCTGTCATCATACATTTTATTTTTTTAATACATTTTCCCTGTATTTGGATGCGGGTCAATTCACATGCTTTGTAGGACACGTTGAGTGGGATGTGTCATTGGGGTTAAGGTCAAAGTTCACAATAGAAGTCATTTTTTGCATTTTTCTTTTCTTCTTTTTTTTCCCCCTCCCTTTCTGGTCCAGTGCTTTCAAACTGTCCACTATTCATAACATCAAGTCTCAAGGAAGCCTCACAGCCCGTCTTAAAAAAAGGACAGAGTTTAAGAATAAGGAGTAAAATGGGGGGAAACAAGTACAATTCAGGACACAATTCAGCCAGACGTTTGGCACGAGTATGAAAGCAAAGCTGCTTGTAAAGTCGCTTACAAACACACATAAAAGGAAATAGCTAAAAATTGTCCTCACCTCCGCGGTGGTGCAGCATCAGGTTCCTGGTCACCCAGGGACGGCGAGGGTAACACTTGGCTCAGCAGCGCGGTGATCTCTCCAATTAAGGGTAATGGCTTCCCATCTGCATGGGAGAGGAGGAGGACTTTTTATATATTTTGTTGGTTTGTTCCCGCTTCCATATGGGGGTTGATGTTCGCACCTTTAAATGTTTTTTGCTTCGTTTGCATTGCAAGAATTTCTTTGTATATAAATATCCCTTCGGATGAAACGATGCTATGCAAAATACACCACGGTCTGTCTTGACGCATAAGCTAGAACCAAGACTTTTAGGAGAACACATTTTATATATATATATATATATATATATATATATATATATATATATGTATATATATATATATATATATATATATATATATATATTTAAAAAAAGGAAAAATAAAACCAAGAAATAAAGCCAAATTTGCAAGAGTTAATGTTGGGACAGAAATGAAAAAAAAGTCTAATTTGAAGAAATGTGTGATAAATGTGTCGCATTCATGCCAGTCGCTAGAGGCACTTCAGCTAGCATGCACTGTACCCAGCCAACTGCCACTGCTCAGCAGGGCTACCGCACACTGTTTTCCGGAGGGGAACGAAAAGACAATAGCCAACGATTTCTCCTTCAAAGAATAGAAAATATATACACCCAGCTTGAAAAATGGATTGCGTGTGGGAGCAGGAAGGAGACGGATAGGGAAGGAGACGAGGAGACGAACGAATGCTAAGCGTGGCAGGGCTAGCTAGTTAAGATATGCACCCTTTATGCTCACAGGCCTGGATCTCATCTCAATTTGATGACTTTGAATAAAAAAATACAAAAGTAAATACTACTGTATTCTATGCTCTTTGTAATTGGGAAGACCTATTTATTTTATTTCCATATTTCTTCCAATGCTTGGGCTAAAATATTTGTATGGCTGTAATAACAGTCCCTTGTTTTAGTCTAAATAGTCTACTGATTATTATCATTTAATAACTTAGTCTATAAAAAGTCATAAAAAGGGCAAATACAATTATAAATTGGAAATATGGTACATGGTGAGGAAAAAATGTAATTTGCTTTGGTGTGTCACTATATCACTACCAAACAAGAACAGCAAATATTGTGACATCTTCATCTTCCTGTATGGCCATTATTCCGTAACCGGTAATGGTTAAAAAACTTTCTGATCAGAGGAAGAAAAAAAAAAGGCCCTGCAACTGGAGTTTAATTGATTTTGCAGGCTTTGAGTCAAGGTAATTAAATATGCTCATGGCACTGTTAATTAGAAAAACCAATGAGATAAGGCGGCGTGATTAGCATATCCCTTGTCTGCGATCAATGCGTTTATCAGATGGTAATACATGCCCGCAGAGCTTACACTGTGTTCTCTGCCAAATCTAAAAACCCCATCTGACCCCGGGACATTTCTGATCACCAACTGTTCAAAATAATGAATTTTAAAAAAGTAAGAAAAACTTTTTACTTTTTTATCTAAACTTCTGCTGGTCACACTATGCTAAATGTACAATGTCAAACGCTTTTACATATACATATTTAACAGTTTTATAGTGTTTTATTAACAGGAAAAAAAGCTAAATAAAAAGACTGTGTTCGGTAGAATCAAATCGAGAAGCAGTGACAATGTTTCCGGTGAACCTGGATACATATTGTATGAGACGGTGCCTGGGTTTTGTGAGGGTAAACATTGTCTTTTGAAATGTCAGAGCTAAGTGCTGACATTCACCTGGCAACAGGTAAGGGCAGGTAGGGACCGTCAAAACACAAGCAGTAGAATTTCCCACTGCACAATGTAGCTCATCTTCGATGAAGAAAGTCCTGTGAAATGTTCTCTAATATTCATTATTTAAAACAAGACTCATTTGAAAGAAATCAAGTACTTTTTGGCTTAGCACGCAAAAGAATGGGCGAATGCAGAACGCAAATCTACCGTTTTTTGGCATAAAGGGTATTTAAAGCTAATCCATGTATTCTCTATATATCCACAACAAATCCATTGTAACTGTTAATCTTCATTACATGCAAAGCTAGCAATCACATTCTCAGTCACACGCTCAAACAAGACACAAAACCCTCCTGTGCACTAGCTCGAACAAAGTGAATTTACAACACACTTCGAAACAGTTAGCACTCGGCAGTTCGGGCGCACCTTTTCCACATGATCGCTTAAGGTTAACGGAGTCTCAAAAAAGGGGGAAATGGAAGTGAAATGGCAATTAATCATCTTAATAACATGGATGCATTCACACCCCTTTAGTATTTATCTCAAAAGCTTTGGGCAGTTCATCAAAGCCAGCCATGTGGGTAATAACTTCATGACTGCATTCATATTTTATTTAAATCACTGGCTGATCATATGCATACCTTTTGTGAAGTCCACACTCTTTCTACCCAGTCCTCTCTGGTGCCAAGATAGTACTGTGGGCCGTGCACCCTCAATACAGATATTGTCATAAAATGTTTAAATCTATATATCTGCCAAGTGATAGATATCACCTATGATTGCTAATAAATCATTCACATTGCACTCTGAAATGTGGGGACATACGTGTGGTATACAAATTGGGCCTCATGCTGAAATGAGGGGACCAGTTGTCGGCCGTGTGATACACACACTTGGCCTGACGCTGAAATGTGGGGACCTTCTTTGTGATGTGCGGTATACCACTTTTGGATCACACAGATACGCAGGGACCTGTTGGTGGATGTGTGCTACACCACTTTGCCCTCACACTGGAATGTCGGGTCCAGTGAGCGCATGTGTAATATAAACCTCTGCCCTCACAATGTAATGCAGGGGCCCAGTTGGTGGAGCCATTCAAGTAGATTTCAAAGGGAGCCTTCCAAGGCGAGCAGAATGTACAGCTGGCCAGGTCAATGGTAAAAGTCACACTATGTTGCTAAAAGCTCTGGAAATAAAGAATTGACAAAAAAAAACAATCATATCATGCTGATCTATTAAATTTAGAAGGAAGCATTGTTCATGGCCGGCTACCATTTACGGATAAGTGTGTGTTTTTTGTTCTTCTTTTCAAATGCCATTGAAACACTAATGTCACATATTCCTGTGACTGTATTCTGCTTTGCAAATCAACCAATCCTAATGAGCTACCCATAAAAAGCCTTGGCAGAGGGATACTCTTTCTCCCTCGCTCTCCCTCTGTTCCAAGCAAGAAGGATGAGAGAGAGAGAGAGAGAGAGAGAGAGAGAGAGACACAGACAGAGAGACAGAGGGAGAAGGAACACAAAAGGGTGAAATAAAAAGCGCCAGAGAGAAGAGGGAGAGAAACTGGGAGAGAGAGAGCCAGGGTTGGCAAGCAACAGGTGGCACAGGGGGGTTACGAAGTGTGATGAACGCGCCTTGGAAGAAATAAATAAGGGCCTGATTACTATTTAGAAGAGCCGAGCAGATGCTTCGAGAAAACGTGGTGGTGGTGGTGGAATCAGCCATTTTAATTTAATCTCTGCCAGTTAAACACATGCGCCACGCTCTACCACTGTTCATCTTATCCAAGAGAAACCCCCCATGTGTAAAATACCATCGCGTGCCCACATGCAAGCACACGCGCGTGCGCGCGCATGCGTGCGCACACACACGCGCATACATTGGGGTCCAGCGAGAGAGGGAAAGTGTTGATTGCCTTCCGGTATCACCTTTTAAACAATTATAAAACCAGTAGTCCTGTATACTGTATATTGTATATGTGTGGGCAAACTTAATATCTACGTGGTGTGGTATATTCTTTTCTATGTTTATGTTTGATATCTGTTATTGTGTGGCATTGGGAAAGACCCCTGGAGAATCAAACTGGCACAACAAACCAAGATATATTGTGCTTTCATAGCTTTGGAGTTAAATAACAATACACTTTTGTCCCCCACATTAACCCCCGGAAACCATTCCTCGTCTCGTCTCAATGCATATTTGATTTTTCGCCTCACAATGCATATTTCACGCCGAACCACATGCGCTTGATGGAAAGGCAATCGAATGTAAGAAAATTGTAATGCCGTCATCATAAAGTCGCAGTACTTCTCCATGCGTGTTTGGCCACTTCATTTGCATAGGTTAATTTAACTTGAAAGTAGACTTCAAAGGATAATTACCTAAACCCCCCACCCAACCTATTCCTCTACCGTTCCCTCCGTTACCTTCCTTTCACACTAGTTCTTTTTTTTTTACAAGCCAGGTTATGCAAATGTCTCCCTCACCCATACATGTATTCATATACGGGCCGACCTTTTTGTCCCTCACCCCGTCCCCTTCTCACTTGTTCTCTCCATCTGCGTCTGCCTTTTTTTCTCTCTCTCTCTCTCTCTCTCTCTCTCTCTCTCTCTCTCTCTCTCTCTCTCCTTCCCCTCCCCCCCTCCCTCCTCCCCCTCCCTCCCTCCCGTTTTCTCTATCTGCCTCGCTCTCCCTCTCCTCCGACCATATTTAGGCCATATTACCGCCATGACATTGGCTTAACTCACTCCACTGCGGGCGCCACCTTGGATATTAAGTAGAGCAAATTGCCAAGAAGAAAACAAAAACAAAATCCAGGTAATTCCCATGGTTCGGCCCAGAGAACCATCAACTGTAATTTGACAGCACGACAGCAATTACCTTAGTATTCAATTGTGACTGTGATTAATGCTTTCACCCCCCTAGCATAGCTAGAATGACCAACTAATTTGCGGACAGCCACAACAATAATGTGACTTTCGTTCATTGGCTCGCAATGAAAGACGCAGATCCTGTTGTGAGGCGTTCAACTTTTGAAGCAAAAATGTCATACTGTACTTTAGCTGCAGTTCACAGCTAACAAACTTTTTTTTTTTTTGGCAAGCAGGGTCCACAAACAGAAAGTCGAAATCGCTCATAGCTAAGACCGTGAGCGAGCGAGTCCAAAGAGAATCACTTTCACTTTTGCCAGGAAAGCTAAACCAGAGCCCCTGGCGACAGCAGGCAGGGATTGAACAACGTCTTGATTGTTTGTTGTATTAATCACAAGTGTGAGTGTATTCCACATTGACTATGTGACAGCTAAAGAAGATCGATTCCCTGGGATTTTAACCCAATTACCTTTTTTCCCATTTTCCTCGTCAGAACAGATAATTGTACAAGGACTGCAGCGATGAAGGCCTACTTGTCCACTCACAGACCTTTGCTTTTTTTTAACAGAAGTGGAAGGGGAAAAAAACAGTTCCTCACTCCACTTCACTACACTACACTACAAAAACGAATAGTGAATATGACATTTTTAAATGTACATTTCAGTTATCGTTCAAACAGTTTTTAGTATTTGGTTGGCACAGAAGGTCAATGCATACAAAATATTTTTTTTAAACCACATGAATATCCATTAACCTCTTCATCACTAGGCCTATTTCTCATAGGCCTTTTTTTGCCGAAAATAACATACCCAAACTGAACAGACTATATCTCCACAACTACAAGGGCTTTTAAGTTAATGGTACCAAAATAAAGATAACACCTGTGAGGTTGGTGTGAAAGTGAAATAATCAATGTAGATGCTACTGGATCAGAGTGAATAAAGCTAGAACACAGAATAAATGGAAGATTTAATTTCCACCTTGAATACATTTCATGTTTCAGTGTGAATAACACCTAGTGCATTATCAGTTGGTAGCCCTATAGCACTATAGGGCCATAGCACAACATCTGAGGAGGGCCTGGGTCAGGATTTGAAAAATAGAGAGGTTTTAGTAGAGATGGGTTCAGGCGGAGTCTCCAAATAAAACAATAAATCCAATGCAAACCAATGCGAAAATGGCAATACAAACGTGATGAGTCACAGACAGGTGAGTATCTTGAGAACCCATTGTTCAATTTTAACATTTGATCCCTCTATTGAAAGGTCAGGGACAATAGAGTTGAATGACACCAAGCCCAACAATCGCAATTGCACTACACGGCAACCAGATGGTGATAAATAATGTGTGTTCTGATTGAAGGCAGTGGACCTATTTTCTGTGAAACCCTCTCTTACCTACTATACATGATCGGTAACATGATGAGGAGGTTTCAAAATGTTGCCCAGACACTGGATTATCGGTTTCTGGTGGTTTTAAGTGATCAAACACAACTTTGATGACAAAAACAACAAAGGTAAGACTTCATTTGTGATTGTTACAAGAAAAAGATATGTTTGTTCTTGATGGTTTTTGGCCCCTAGTTCAGCGTTAGTTAACCTGGAATCAGCAGAGTCTCAGCTTTCATATGATATATAGTTTGTGTAGATAACATGAAAAAGATCATTATTTCTGTGTATGTGTGCATGCACAGTTATAAAATACTGTTGTTGTTACTTCATTTTTTTTTGTTTGGGGTTGGAATTGTGTTTCATTTAGCTAAGAATGGTTTTCTATTATAGACAAAAAGTTGAGATTCTTATGGTTCTAAGGGTGTATGACATGACTGCTTTCTTACAAGTTTAAATGCCTTACGAAATCTTTGATTTCGGGAGGGAGGGGGTGTGTCTGGGATGAAGAGGTTAAATATGACCAGGTGTATTAATAAAGGGCATTTCGGAGACCGACTGCAGTTCAGCTATTTTATGACACTGTATGCCTCTGCGTTCATTCTGTGGGCATTTAAATTTTCAAATAAACCCCCGTTCCCTTTTCTTTTTTGGTGAAATCCGGACTATTGTCCGATCTGATCCAAAACGTTATCTAACTGGTGATTACACGCTAGGGATGTTGTCAATGTTAACCCTGGCTAACACGGGGACAGGGTATCAGTTGAAAAGAACACAACGGCTACCACTTATCAGTACAAAAGCCGTTGTCTGGCTCTTCCACCGCGATGACAACGCGCAACATCAGCACTTTGCTCGGCGAACAAGACGACAAGCCACCCCGAGCTGTGGGCTAACACTGTCATTACGGAGCCCAGATGTCCTCACACACACACACACACACACACACTACCACACACCCACCAGCCCCACCATCAGGTACCTCGCACCCACACAAAAACCCCAAAACCCAAATTGCTGCAGTCAAATTTCTGCAGTCTACATTGTCCATTTATTTGTTTATGAAATGGTCCTCATTAGCTGAAAATGCTACATATAGTCAACATATAGCACGACACGACTAAAACAACAACATAACGATAAAAGTGCAAATCCACTGAATTTGTCTTTAATGACGTTTTTGGTCAGGAGTATTCCTGTTTCGTTTTTTTAAAATTGGCATAGAGGCCGACCACACAACCACTTCCTTCCTGGCGGATCCCTCTTCCCAAAATGCACTGGGCATTCTCAACTGCCACTTAGCCTCGGCAGGGCGTCCGCCTGGCTGGCTTCTCTCGCGCTTCACCCCAGCGTGGCAACGGGGGGCGCTGAAACCTGGACCCCACACCGGCGTGAGCGCAGGTGGTTCTTGCACAGATTTCTCCTCGGGGAGACCAGATGAAGCCACACACATGCACACACACACACACACACACACACCAGAATGCTGCCTTGGCCTGGCCCTGTGATTGTTTTGTTTTTTTGCATGCCCAGAGACCAAAGCAGTGCTGGTTGCTAATGTGAGGATGGCAAGCGTGGCAGTTGTCAACCGCGGTTGAAAACGGGAGCTTTTTCAATGGGCTCATGGGAGGACATTACGTTGTTGTTGTTGTTGTTGTTGTTGTTGTTGATGTTGTCGTCGTTTAATTTTGTAGCCTCTCTGCCTGTCTGTCTGTCTGTCTGCCCGTCTGCCTGTGTCTGCTTCATGCAGGTTCAGTTACTAGCCATCACTCCAATGCAGTTTAGTTCATCTCACACACACACACCATTTCCATTCTTATTTATGGGATTATGATGATGTGAGACCACCATTATGGATTGTATGCCGAGCAGTGGCTTTGGCGTCGCTCACTGGGCCCCCTGGCCTGAAGCCTGTAGCACGTGCGTGCACGCATGCACACACACACACACACAAAAGAAAAAAAGATGCATTGACAAATGAGAGAGGGAGAAATAAAGAGGTGTTGAGGAATGCGGGGGGGGGGGGGGGGGGGGGGGGGGGGGGGGGGGGGGGGGG